>BQNB010083630.1:0-28985 GCA_026074375.1 Tanacetum coccineum | reverse complement strand
TCTAATGTAAAAAGAAGTTTGAACATGGCAATTTTGGCCCTTGTGTTTCTTTGCTTCTTTTTCTTCTTTTAATAAAACAACTTTCCACTACTTACCAACCCAAAAATTTCACCCGAAAATAAATTAAAGCAACTATATCTCCTAACGACACCGCCTTAACACCTAAACACCCACTCCATAAACGCCTTTGATATCTAACTAGCGAGAAGCATTGAATTCTATACTAATCTAATTTACTTAACTTTCTAAAGTTATTCTACATTTGTCAGGTGGAGGCAGAGTGTAAGGAAGATCCTGAGGGTCTGGCCCTCACGTTAGCTAAAAAAGGAGTTATTTTAGCTGCATTGGAGGCTGCTAAAAGTGCAGGGTCATGAATAGAACTTCGTAGAGAACTTCAGGGTCGTCAACTTGTGAAGAAGCTTCTTACAGCAGACCCCATAAATAGTGATGCGCCCGCTGAAGCTTAACGATTTAAAGCTCGAAACTAAAAACATCTAAAGATAGGAGCAGCACTACCCACCACGACCCCTATGAGTTGTGTAACTTTCGTTCTCTTGACACAACTCATAGGGGTCGTGGTGGGTAGTGCTGCTCCTATCTGTAGATGTTTTAAGTTTCGAACTTCAAACCGTTAATTTGTCTAGTTGTTTTACTCTTGCATTCACTTCTCTTTCTTGAATATCTATTTCATAAGCTTTTTTGTCTTGAGCTCTGTATATACTAGTAAAAGGTTTGTACATACGAAGAAAGAATATAAAAACTTTTTTTGGTAAAAAGGTGAAATTTATTACCAACACAGAGATATGTTACAACTTATAAGGCAATGGACATGTCCCAGACCTTATTCAAAGAAAATACATTCATCCGTTATCATAAACAACTCGGACAAAACATAAATCTAATACAATTCTATCTCTGAAACATACATGAATAAGCCACTATAGCAATATTCAGTACATTCATCTAGCCTTAGACCATTAGTCGAGTAACTAATGTTAAGAAACTAGGCAACCATGTGAGGAACCACTTGTTCTTGCTACTTTCCCTTACAACACCCAGTCCTATGATCATGAATCCATAGGGGCTTTATTAGAGGGCATCATAAGAACAATGGTAAAACTCCTGTTCTCACTGAGATCCATCACCACTAAGCTACATTTCCTTATCAGGCATCACTTAATGGATATGAGTTACTTAGGGAAACATCCCACTTGATACATTTCCTAAGCTATTACCAAATCTAAACATCCAAACACCACCAGGATGAGATTTGGCCCATAACTCAGGCATCACCAGTGGCATTCCACCATAAGCAGGAAACCTACCTTATGAATTTAGGTGAAGCCTTTAACTTCAGGTTTACACAGCACACTGAGTTTACAACATCCACAAACACCAGTAGGATTAAAACCTAAAGAAAGGTTCCCAAAGTCAACTTATAAGGCCTGCTTCCAATTCTCTAAACAGATGCTACTATGATATCCAGCCATATCCAGCAATCCTTCATTAGTGTAGCAAACCATATTAGAGAATTCAGACCAGGAGAAGATATAACCAGTTATCTATACATCCTGTTATCAGCATCACTATTCAGTTATTCCAGTTTTGCTAATCTTAGTTGCCAAACACCCCTTAAGAGACAGAGCATATTTTAATCTTTCAATCTTGGCCTTTTATCTGATTAATGTACTGATTAATTCCTAGTAAACTTGACACTCCACACTGTCTCAGTTGTATGTACTGGACCATTATGCTTGACTTTAATTGATACCATTTTTGCCTTGATCTCTTCACAAATTATCTTAAAAAGCTTATCTTCATCTCTCTTGCAATTGTTAAAAAGCCTTATATTCCTTTCATGCCAAATAAAGTAAACACTTACAGCAAGGCATAGTTTCCTTATTACTCCCCATATATTTCCTTGACTCTTGTCTTTACTCATTTCTTCTAATATGTTCCCCCAATTGTCTTCTTTTAACTTTAGCTTGGCCATTCTACAGATCTTTTTCCAAATGTATTGACATGCACTAGACACTTAAAAAGAGGTGTGTATGAGAGAATCAGGGTTCTTTGTTTACACAGACCGCACTTAAAGTTTCTTACTTGGATTACCACTTTAGATATAAACCTGTCGTGAGTGCATATTCTTCTAATAGCTTAGCAGCAGCTATGAGAAAAATGTATGCTTTGGAATACAATTTGGAATGCCATATGAGATCCACACAGCCAAACTTTGCTATACATCCCATTCAGACATTGTTGGTAGATAATCTCTTTTCAGTTCCACATATTATCAATCCAAACTGCTCTATCATGTTGATTGCTTAATTGTGGCACTTGAATATTTGCAATCCAAGGGTGTTTAGTGAACAAATGTGCAGGCCATTTCCAACCATTATCCCCTAAGACATCACTAATCTTGTCCTGGTCTTTAAACCCAGCATAAAAAATTTCATTCTTAGTTAACAGATGAGACAAAGAAATGATTAAAAGATTTATCATGCCATACATTGAACTATGGTCCATCTATCCATCTTATATCTGTGTATATGATTACCTAATCCTCCTCAGTATCAAGAAGACATTTCATCTACAAACTAGCTTATTATCTGCATTGACATCCAAACACTTCAGTGGTTTACACACATGTCCAAAGGTGTTTTCAAGGAGAGTTTTGTTCAAAGGTGTCCAAAGGGACTCTTTTCTAGAGGCAATATTCCAAGGTGTTTTTACAAGGAGTGTTTTGTTCCAAGCTCCAAAGTTTGTACCCTAATCTCTTGTCATTTGTTTTACACACATCCCAGCAAGCCACCTTAGGCTTCCGTTTCAACTATCACCAATATTCCAAAGAAACCTCTTAAAGAGCTTTTCAATGTCATTCACAATAGTCTTTGGAAGAAGGAAGACAGAACCCCAATAAACTTTCATTGACCCCAAAATAGATGCTATCAGTTGAGCCCTTCTAGCATAGGATAAACTCTTGTTCTTCCAATCATTTAATTTTTGACAGACTTTATCCACCAATGGTTTGCATTCCTTAACACTAATTTTCTTAGTAATCAAAGGCACACACAAGTATCTCACAGGAAGCTTGCCTTCTTTAAAAGGAAAAATACTACTGATCTCCCTTTTAGCATCCTTATTTAAACTGCCACAGAACATAGTACACTTGCTAAGATTAGGATATAAACCAGACATAGCACTAAATTTATTTAAGGCATTCCTCAGAATGGTCACAGAACCCTTATCCTCATGACTAAACATAATCAGGTCATCTGAAAAACATAAATGGGTGATCTTCAGTTGTCTGCAACTAAAGTGGTATTTAAAAGTGTTGTTCTTCATTATCTCATTCTTCACAATCAAGTTTACCATTTCCATCACCATAGTGAAAATATAAGGAGATATGGGATCACCTTGTCTCAAACCTCTCCCACCTTTGAAGTAGCCATATCTTTCACCATTTACACAGATTGTAAACTTGGGAGTAGAAATGCAGGTCATAATCCAATCAGTCATTTTACTAGGTAAACCAAAACTTCCCATTATATCTTTCGGAAACTCCCAGCTGACTGTATCATAAGCCTTCTGAATATCAATCTTAAAGGCACATCTCTTAGGGCCATTAATACAGTTATACCCTTTTAAGAGTTCTTGAGTAAGAAGAATGTTATCGGTAATAGCTCTCCTAGGGACAAAGGCACTTTGATTCTCATCTACAATCTGACTAAGAGCAACTTTGATTCTGTTGGTAAGGATTTTGCTTATGCACTTGTAAATAACATTACAACATGCAATAAGCCTAAAATATGAAACTTATAAAGGAGTTAAGGAAGATTTAGGAAACCAAGTCTTATGGTGTGTAGCATTACTCACCCAGAAGCTTCCCTGAGAAAAAAACTCTTTAATAGCATCACAAAAATCCATTCTGATAATTTGGCAAGACTTCTTATAGAATTTAGAAGTAAAACCATTTGGATCTGGAGCTTTATTGTCATCAATATCAAAAAGGGCTTTTTTGATTTCTTCTTCAGTAATCTCTCTAATCATCAAATTGTCTCATTTCAAAGAGATTTCTTTTAAACAGAACTCTAATTTCATTTATTCAATTTAGTAACATCAGGAATAATACCCAAAAATCCCTCAAAGTGCTTCACAAATTGGCCAGGAACCTCACAATTTTCATACCTTTTGCCATCTTCTGCACATATAGACATAATTCTACTTCTATTAAGCCTTCCTTTAATAAATTTGTGGAAATATGCAGAGTTCTTGTCCCCTTCTGCCAACCAAGTAACTTTAGCCTTTTGTCTTAGCAGTTTTTCTTCATCATCAGCAGCTTCATTGAACTTATTAAGAACATTTACACCTTCAGTCCTTAACATTGTATTTGTAGGATCTTTATCAATCCTACCTTGTATTTCACAAAGCTTAGCTTTAGATCATTAAACTCTTTGGTAATAGATTTCCCATTTTCCAATTTAGTTTGTTAAATGTGGCCCTTAAGACTTTTTGCTTCTTGGACAAGCTTATACATAGCATGCCCCTGTATAGTAGTATCCCAATTTCCTTGATCACTCTCTTAAATTCCTCTTTATCCGTGATATAATTGGCTAATCTGGAATGATTTCCTTTTCTTAACCATAGTAGGGGAATTTTAGGATAGCAGGGCTATGATCAGAAATTCCATATGGGAGAAAGATAGCACTAGCATTATTGTAGTGAGTTAAGAAATCAGGATTAACATAATTCTATCAATCTTTTTTAGAACAGTGGCATTAGGATTCAGCAAACTTTTTGTCCAGGTAAAGTGTAATCCAGAGTAATTGATATCTTCAAGCTCATTACCATTTACACAATCCTGAAAATCAATCATATCCTGAGTGAAATTAGACACACCTTCTGAATGATCTTCCAAATTTAAGTTGACATTAACATCTCCCATGATCACCCAAGCAGACTTCCCAACCACTCTATTATTCAGACTAAGCTCCTTCCATAATTCTTTCCTGTCTCTACCTTTATTCGCAGCATAAATGAAAGTGTAGAAGAATATAGCATGAGAACTTAGGAATTTTACCTTATATAGCATTGACTGTCCAGTAGCATTCACCAAAGTGCAGGTCACATTATTACAGTCCCAACCCACAACAATTCTGCAACCCTTACTGCTATATCTAACATTATTTTGCCATAACCAACTACCAAACACCTTCATACAAACTTTATCAATTTTGTCTTTCTTCATATGAGTCTCTAGCACAGCACATATACTTAGTTTTTCATTCCTGATTAAATTCTTAACTTCATTTTATTTAGTGAGCTTTCCTAGCCCCCTAATGTTCCATGCAGCAATATTCAGTTCCATCACTAAACTTTTGTAAGAAGATCATTCCCAGTACCAGATACCTCATTAGCAGTCATGAACTTTGCAATTCTAGATCTACTAAAATAAAAATCATTGTCATCCAATTCTATATCTGTTTCTGCATCAGACAAATCATCATTTATTCATCATGTCCTCTTTTACAGAATTAAATTTCTCGTTAAAGTAGACCATCATTTCCTTAGACCACTTGCTAGTAGCTGCAGATGAGGGAGGCAATTCCATCCTAATGTATTTATCTACTTAAGCTTTTTCTTTGCTATTCAGCTTCTTTGCAAATGAATCATCTTCAATTTATTGCAACACAGAAAATTTGTTTGCTGTACTCCTGACATCATGTATTACTTTACTATCCACCTTCTATGCTTTTCCTTGAGCTTGTTTAGGAGTTGTAAAGCTGTCATGTGCATTTTCCTTATTCAAGTTATCACCCTTATTAGCATCTCCTTTCTTACTTATTTGCCTATAAACAAATTTTTGTTGTCCATACTGCTTGGCTCCAAACTTATTATTGTACTTCATATTCCTCTTTCCTTCATTGACCATTTCCTTCCTTCCACCCACCTTCTGAAAAACATCTTTGTCCTTAGAACTATCTTGAGCATGTTCCTTATTACTGACTTACTTAGGACAAACATCATCAGCATGTCCAAACACATTACAATGAGAACATGCAGGGGTTTCCAGTCATACTCTACCTGCACCTTTTTCACTAGCGGTTTGGCTAGACGTGCGCAAACCGGTTAACCAGTTCGGTTCGGTTTCAGTCAAACAGGAACCTGTTTCGATCAACGAATCAGTCGAAACCGGTTTGGGGAAAACCGGTTCCGGTTTGAAACCGGTTTGGGGTGCGGTTTTTGTCGAACCGGTCCCACCGGTTAACAACCCAAACCGGTTTTGACTATTTTTTTCGTGGTTTTGTACGCTATAAAAACGCTCTTTTGAGGCCCGAAACGACCCCGAAAGGCCAAAAAGTGACACAGAGCCTTGCCCGTTGGGTCGTTTCTGAGTGACCATGCGAATTTCAGCCAAATCCGCCATAAAAATTTGTTGCCGTAAAATAAATTTTGTTGCCGCAAAATGAATTTGTGGCCGAAAAATAAATTTCTTGCCGAAGTTTAGCTCGTTGACCGCATCTCTATCGAAAACTCTCCTTCACGGGACCTCTCACAATAAAGAAGCTAAATTAAAAAAAAAACGGTTCGGGTTGAAACCGGTTTTTCAAACCGGTTCGAAAACCCGGTATACAAACCGGTCGAAACCAAGAAAACCCAAACCGGTTCCAAACCGCCGTTTTGGCCTCAAACCGAAACCGGTTTGGTCAAACCCGGTGTTGACCGGTTCGGTTTTTCGGTTTCAAACCGGTTCCGGTTTTTAAAACCGGTTTTTTTGTGCACCTCTAGGTTTGGCTCGTTTCCACCTCTAGTTATGAACTAACTTATTTCTAACCACAAAATTTTAATAACACCAGCAAGAAAGTAGTAGCCAAAATTGAAAACCAAAAAGATTTACAGATCACAAGCAACTAATTTTTGCTATATTTTTCTACATATCATTCTACACACAATAATATTATATGTTTTTTTCTTAACATTTTATCTCTCTTTATGTAAACCATCAATTCCGATACTTGTTAGGATCCTGTGAGTAATAATAAAAGTATGAATAAGTAGCAGGAATATCATTTCTCATTCACGTGATAAACGAATCCTGATGGATGCTTGGGCCTATCTATCATATGATACTTCTCTAAGCGACCATGAGCGAAACTAGTAGGGTTACTAGTGGGTGCCGAGTCACCTTCAATCACACCATTTTATTCATAAGTTATTTAGATTACAAGCCGCTCTTCTACTGGTTTTCAACATTCAACTCCATTATTTTATAGACATGTCTATAAAACTCATAAATGAATAACTTAAACAATAAAACAAAAAACAACACTATAGATTAATTTTTGAAGCGATATTTATCGCTATGACTTTTGGCTTTAAACATGGCCGACCGGCCCGCTTAACTAAAAATCATGGTTGCCTCTGTGAGCGACGAAATCGCGAAAGCTTGGATTGAATAAGAAAACTAAATAAACATTAAAGCAATATAAGTTTTGTTGACGAAGACGACTCACCGTAATCGGTGACAAATCTACATCTTCAGCAGCAAAAGCAAAATAAGGCGGTAGCAAAGCACAAGCAGTATAGCAAATAATTAATTTGATGACGATATTCGACATGCCCCAAAAGTAATTCAGAGTGTAAACTTCTTTCCCCTTCATCAAAAGAAGCCAAACCCATATCTTATTGCCCGTCGTCCTATGCCACACCTGGAGTTCCCCTGTGTACCCTCTTCAGTTAGACGTTGTAAAACATCTTGTGAAACTCTCACCAGTCAGGGCTGTCTTGGCATGTGTTTTCGGGAGTTGTATATTATATGGTGGTAGTGATACCAGTATATCAGGTTCCTTGAATGATGGGTCAGTTCAGAAGCACGATGCTGACTGATTATTCTTTAAGTTTGCACTTGATCAATCAGAGAGGTTACATGTTCATTGAATTGAATTCAGTTTTTGCAGACCTTCTCTAATGTTAGCACTGTAAATTTGAAATATTTGTTAATCAATTAAAGATACATAATAATCAATGATTTGAAATAATATACAACAAAAATTTCTATGTTTAGTATTTGAGTTAGTAATAACTTTGAGTTTTACTGTAATGAATGTTGTTTACTGATACTAATAGCGTTGCACTATATTTAGTGCAATTTGCTTGTTACCGCTCATTGCACTAATTAACATTGGAGTGTTATTTTGACACTTCTGCACGATTCTAGTACAAAGAAGTACATTTAGTGCCAACATTGTATATGCTATTAGAGTGTTACAAGCCATAACATTTTGTTTTAACTTTCAGGTTCCCAGCTTTAAACTGGTGGATACAAATGCAAATTAATCTTCACAGAGTCTCAGAAGTTGCTGCAACAGCTGAGCACATGGTTAATGATGGTACTGAGGCAAAAGCTTCTGTCGCTTTTCCGTGAGCACGATAGAGATTCTGATTTAGAACATGATGATTTAGCTGTTGGGACCTGACTTTCTGTTGTTCCGGACACTACCAATGAAAGTGGTATCTAGCAAGATTCTCCGAAGTAAGAAACTGCTGAAATTGACACAACAATTTTTCTTCCTTTTGGATGGGAGAATGAAAAACCATATGAGAAATCAGTTGAAAAGGTACATATATTTTTCTATTAGTAATACTCTATTTTCAAAAGATTAAACCCCTTACTATTGCTTACTTTGTGTTCTATGCATCATCAGATTGATAGACGAGGGGAAACTAATAGATGCTCTTGCTGTTTCTGACCGATGCTTAAGCGATGGCATGTCAGATCATTTACTTAGGTTACTGATTGATCGAGCGTGAGAACAAAAAATCACGCTGTTTATAATCTATCAAGTCAACCGAGCTTTAGGATACCAAGCAATAGGTGGGAGTATTGCATAAGGTTGAAAGATAAACAACTTGCAGTAACACTAGCCCTCAAGTATGTATCTGGAATTGCTTATTAATACTCATTTCTAGAAGCACTCAAGCAGAATGTACTCAAGATAAAAACTCATTTTTATATGTTTTTGTAGGAAACTAGAGGAGGGGGGGGGGGGGAGGTTGAATAGTTTACCGGTTAATTTGACCGTTTTAAAACTTTGTTATACACTGTTTGATTCGAGTAGTATGTCAAATAATCAACCTATGAATCACAACTAAATTTTCTATGTTAATGAACTAGTAAACAATAAAAACAATATAGAGAGATTAGAGAAAGAAACGATAAACAAGACACCAAGATTTATAGTGTCAGTTTAGGTTCGGCTAGAAGACCTCTTTTGTTCTACTTCATCCCGAGTCTCCAATCGAGATTTCACTTGTCAACAAGCTCCCTTTAGGCGGAGGCGAAAAGAAAAACCGTTTTACACGTCGCTTAACTTTTTTTTTTTCGACACTACGCTAGATTGTCAGTCCTAATCTTAGCTAGAACCAATCTAAGACTTCCTTAAGTCTTTACACATCCAGATAAATACTCTTGGATTGACACACATTCCCTATCACAAATACACAATTTACACAATTGGATATACACACAATCAAATTTACACAAAACCCAAGTTAATTAATAAAGACTTGTGATCTTGAGAAAAGGAAGAAGGAGAGGAGATCACGTAATCAAATTTGTTATGTAGAAGAATACGAATTGTTCTTTCTTTGCACTGATTAGAAGAAGAAGGGGAGTGACAGAATGAAATTAATCACTTGAAACAAGATCAGGTATGTACGTTGATTAAGGGTATGTGTTTTAGAAAGAAATAGAGAAGAAAAGTAGATCTGAAAAAATTCGTGGCAAGAGGTTCTGTTTTTCAGATAGGGGTGGGCCTCGTATTTATAGAGACAAAAAGCGGTTGTGCTGGCGAACGGTCTCGACGGTCCCCAATTCTAAGGGGGCCGCAGCCTTAAGGGGGCACTGTAGACTACGCTCTCTTTTTGTCTTTTTGTGGGGAAAGTATTATCTGTTTTAGAACCTTCCATTTTGGGAGGGAAAATCTGATTTCAAATTTATTATTTTAATAATACATTTCTTTTATAAATAAATATTTTGTTTTTATATTTTTATAAAAACACTTTTGTAGAAATGTAAGGTTTAAGAAAAATCTTTTCTTAATGCCTAATCATGTTAAATGAATTTGTTTATCCATATTCTTAAAGTGATTAATCTTAAAAATAGAATTTTATAATTAGTAATTTATAACGTTTATTTTTATCGTAAACGTTTTTACATTTTGTTATTATCAAAACATGAGAGGTCAAAAAATATAAATAACGTTTTTAGACATTATTTGTATTAACAATCTCCCTCTTTTTGATGATGACAAAATATAAACTCATTAATATAAAATTAGAAGTTTATAAATTACTAATGAGGTTTTCTTCTATTTCTACCCCTTTTTGACGAATCCAAAATAGGTTATAGATCGTCCGAATTGTAGTAGAGGAAAGAAATCGACGAATTAAAAAACACTCCCCCTCGATGTATGCTCCCCTCGTTCGGGGCTACAAGGATCGATCTTATCGATCATTGTTTTGCTCAAAACAAGTATAGAAGTACAAGTGCAAGAACAAATATCTTTCAAGTAAACATTTTTTAAATTAACAAAAAAAGCAGTTTCATTCACCAACAAAAAAACTCATAATAGCACAATCAACACTACATTCCATGCAAAATAAAACTAGAATAATACCAGATAAGAGACATTTCATATACAACGTCTCAAATGATACATGTTCATAGACACTGATTTTTAACAAAAGGTTTGGATTTTCCATTATTAAGCCATTTGAAATGGGTCTATGGTGGAGGTGAAAAATGGGTTGTGAAGGCGGTGGTTAGAAGATACTCGAGATGAGCAAACATAATGTTCATTTCATCTCGAAGGTTCAAATGGAGGTTACGGTTGTGGAAACAACAAATACAAGTTGATCCATGATAGTCATGATAGTTGTAGTAGAGTGGATGTCCCATGTAGGCGTTGCGGTAGTGGTTGGTGATGGCTGTAAGGTTGGACTTGAGAGATTTTCAAGAGTGTGATGATTGGTGATAGTGATAGAGTGATATCCAAAGAAGGAAGGCTTTGAAGTGGGTTGAGGGTTTTTAAAGGTCTAAAATGACATCCAAGATGTTTCTAAGCAAGGGTTCAAAGGTTGAGGGGAGGTTGGTTCATTTGAGGATGGAGGTAAAATTTGACGTTTTGATTGAAAAGAAAAGATGTATTATTTGGCTTAAGGATGGTTTGATTTAATGGATAGGAGTTTTTAATGGTGCATTTTGAAGGAGTTGGAGATGAAGAATTGGTGGTAGGAGAAGTATGGAGTGGTTATCTTCTTCATCACTAGAGATGGTGGCAAATAGTTATCTAGGGCGGGGATATATGGTTAATGTGATTTTTCTTGAAGGGTTGAAGAGAAGCATTGGGGAATTCATGGTAGAATTTGTTTGAGGAAGATGATGGTAGAGGAGAAAAGGGGGTTCTGATTTATAAGGATGGAAGAGATGGATTGCGAAGTAAGGCAAGAGGTTTTGAGATTCCAAAAAGGGTGTTGTCAAAATGAAAAGAAATTATAGCTGTGCCTAGATGGGATAGTGGTCAACTGCATAGAAATTAGTAAGGTACAGTAGACGAATTCTGTGACCTCATATCGGCGGTCCCTTAATTACCGGCTGGTCCCATATATATTAGGGGGCCGCCTTGTCCGCCTAGTATTTAAGGGGGCCATTTTCTGGAGACAAAAAAAAATTCCCAGAATTTCCTGAAATGCTGTATTTAAAGAATTTCCAAATTCCCCTTTTTCAGTTAATTCTATTTCATCATGAATCATCTAATACTCATTATCTAATTTCATAATATCAACTATCATGAGGTTCTATGGGAAAGCATTTGTAAGAAGGGTTTTTAACAAAACAACATTTAGCAACGGATAAGCATGTATAATATCATACATATAACAAAGAGTCTATCAAGGTGCATGCAAGCATTGGTTTGGGATGATAAAATTGAAAGATCATCCATGGCAATCTAAGTTGTCCATACTAAATACTAAATTACTAATAAGTATCATAAGATAAAAACACCTAATCAAAATGGATTAGCTACGTTACCTCGATTTTCCATTCACACCTCGTCGGGACACGACCCGGGAAGGTTTTTAGGGTTTTGCTTTGGTCAAAAGTGATTATCCCTTCTAAAAGCCTTACGGAATTCTTATTATTGATACTTTGAGATAATTCTTATATTATATATATTTATATTTATATATATAGTAAAGGTGTTATTTTAAGAGAATCAATTTTTGGCGCCGCTGCCGGGGAGGTTGTGATACGATTATTGTGTACGTTTGAAGACTAGTGTTTGAAGAACCTTCTCCGTGAAGTTTATTGCTTATTTTGTGAATATATAAAATACAAAAATACAAAAATATTTTATTTTCTTGATTTTCTTTTTCATTATATAAAAACACAAAAATCATTATAAATACTTTTCCTAAAGTATTTGCAATACCAAAAAAAAAGAAAAAAAACCAACAAAACAAATCGTGTTGTTAATCGTTATAATCGGCTCACCTTTGAATTACAAACTATAAGGGGGGTATAAGGAGGGCTTGATCCAAGGAACATCGCCCAAAAAGGAAGAACGCTTTTAAATCGCTTCGGCGTGCTAATTCCTTCCGCTCTCTTGTGCGTAATTTAAAGAGCTACCGTGGACTTTTAACTTCCGGTTACCAAAAATAAAATAAATTGTGTTTTATTCATATTTAGTGCATGTGCACTCATTCTTCTACCCGTAACCGTCCCCAACAACAAGTAACACCGAATATTAAACCATTTGATCTTGAAGAACCTATTGAAAATCAAGCTCCTCCCGTAGTTACGATGGCCGATCAACGTACTATGACGCAATTGCTCCAAGCACCCACCGAGGGTTACGAGGATGCAATCGTTGTTCCCGCGATCACCGCGGACAACTTTGAGCTTAAACATGGTTTGCTCACTCTTGTGCAAAATAAACTATTTTTCGGACATGATAAAGAAGATCTTCATGCTCACATTCGATATTTCAACAAGACCACTTCTACGTTAAAGTTCCCAAACGTTTCGAATACGTCGATTAAGCATATGCTTTTTCCATTTTCCCTCGAGGGGGCCGCCCTGATTTAGCTCGAAAAAGAACCCCCTCGATCGATTCTTACTTGGGATGATCTTGTTTCAAAGTTTATCAACCAATTTTTCCCTCCCTCCAAAACAACAAACCTTCGAAATGAAATCACCAATTTCCAACAGCGTTTTGATGAATCTTTTAGTGAGGCATGGGACCGATTCAAGGATCTCCTTCGTGCATGCCCACATCATGGTTTCTCGGAATTACACCAACTCGATACTTTCTACAATGCTTTGAACTCTAATGATCAAGATTCGTTGAATTCCGCCGCGGGTGGTAATTTTTTGGACAAAATGCCTCGAGATTGCTTAGCCATCATCGAGAGCAAATCCAAAGTTTGTTATTCACGAGACAAAGCGATTGTTGCCAAAGTGGGTACGAGCTCTTCTACCCCCGGTGTTTCACCCGATGTTGCCGAACTTAAAGATATGGTGAGAGCCTTGCTTCTAGATAAGAAAAACCAATCCCAAGCTCCCGCTACCGTAAAAGCGGTCGAGGAAAGTTGTGTAACTTACGGTGGTGCTCATTCTTACCATAATTGTCCCGCCACCGATGGCAACGTTTATCGTGACAATATTCAAGAATATGTTTCACAAGCCGCCGCGGTTAACTACAACCAAGAAAATACCGATTACCGTCCTCTGATGGTTACAAATCAAATTCGACCTCCCGGTTTTCCTCCCGTTCAAAACAATCAAAACACTCAAAGAAATAATCAAAACTGTTACAATCAAAACCGGGGAAATAATTACAACCAAGGTCCTATTTATCAACCCCCGGCTTACCAAGCTCCGCCTTACCAAGCCCCGGCTCCTCAAACACAAGGTGTGTCAAAGGATGACTTTCAAAACTACGTCAAGGCTAATGATGCGGTAATGAAAAATATGCAAGACCAAAACTAAAACATGCAAAACGAAATGACCAATTTAACAGAGATGCTTACTAAATTCATTAATGCCCAACAAATTCGCTCCTACTTAGGCGCCTCGGGTTCTCTTTTCCTAGCAACACCGTTGCTAACCCGAGGACGGTGATTTGAATGCCATCAACTCCGCATCTCTTCTTCTTCCTTAAAGGTGGTGGAACACGAACTCGAGGTGACAAAGGATACGGTGCAACCAAGCACTAAAAACATCCAACCTCTGGAGGTCCAAACTCAAATTGATGAGCCCGTTGTTGCTCCAAATACTTAACCGACCATGCCTTATCCTTCAAGGATTAACAAGGAGAAGCTCCATGAAAAAGACGATCTTTTAACTTTGAAATTTGTGGAAATGTTTAGGAATCTCCATTTCGAGCTTAGTTTTGCGGATGCTTCCTATATCTTACCCCAAGTTTGCTCCAATGGTTTGGAAGTTCTCCAATTATATACAAAGATAAGATAATTGTCTTTAATCTAGACACCGTGGGAATGAGAATGCTCTAGTACCTAGCTTATCCTCTAAAAAAGTTTTCGCTACCCCGGTTAGATTTCTCATACCGTGTGATTTTTAGGAGTTGGATGATTGCTTAGCCTTGGCCGATCTCGATGCAAGCATCAACCTAATGCCTCTTTCCGTATGGGAAAAGCTAAATCTCCCAGATTTGACCAAGACCCGAATGATACTTGAACTTGCTGACCAAATGATTTCTACTCCAACCAGCATCACCGTGGATGCTTTTCGTCACAAAGTCTAGACATTCTCTCTTTTTCGGCCGAACTCATTGTCATTGTTTCATATGTCGATCCTCGGGTCTAACTTTGATATCTCGGGAGATCTTCTTGAGACGGCACAAGATTTAATCAATGTTCCACAGGGAACAAATGTACCCTTCGACATGATGACCAATCCATAAACATTCAAAGTGCCGTGATATAAACATTCTCCTACAATTACTATTGAATCGGTTAACCAAGTCGATGTTATCTATGTGCTTGTGAGGAGTCTTGTTCACTTGAAAGCGACTTGGATTTTTGAACTTCTTCCATAAGAGTGGCCTAATCCCACCCCAACTCTTAGAACTCTAATCCTTTTCTACTTCTTCCCTACATATCTCTCACTCTTTTGACAGAGGTGACTTCATTTTGGAAGAATCACAAGCGTGTCTTACTAGCACGAATCAATGTCCACCGAGATTGTTGATGCGAACTTCGATCTAAAGAGACCTACCGCGCACCTTGATAGATTGCTAATTCTGACCAACTTCCACTTCCTTCGGATGATACCAAAAATTTGAGGCTCACCTTAAGGCCACGGTTCGAACCTCGCCTATGTCGCTTGAACTGCCCCCGATCTTGCATCGCCCTCATCTGACTTACCTCCTCCATCTTGAGTATTCCATTTTTGGAGGCAGTTACCATATAATTTACTGTCATAATCGCTAAAGACTTTAATATCAGCTATGCCTGGACAAGACCGCTCTTCTTAAGGTTCCTAGCACGTTCACACTTAGCGTAACATACGCACTTGGAAGACTCGTCAGATATTCATCGGGCAATATCGATCGAAAGTTTTGTACTCATAAGATTTTGATCGTAACGATTATGTGCTAACCACGAGTGTCCAACACATCAAAGACGGGTTAACCCAAAAAATTCACGTAGGTTATCAAGAAGAAGTTATCACAAACTTATTGGAAGCTGATTGTTTTATACCTTCATTCCGCTCCAGCCAATGGGTTAGCCTCGTCACACCACGACTGTGTGGCCAAGAAAGGTGTTTAACCGTCGATGGAAAATGATGACAATGAATCTCGACTCTACCTACTCAATAATAATCCTACGGGTGGGCCGTGTATGCATGACTACCAAAAGTAAATGAGGCCACCCGGTCTAAAGATCACATCTTTCCAATTAAAGTTATGGACACCCAAATGCTTGAGAGTGAGACTCCCGCGCGGGGAGGTAATACGATTACTTTGTTTTCTAGTGGTTTCCTCGGGTTTCGTTCTCATTGCCAAATACCAATTGACACCGACCAAGGACCATGAGAAGACCACCTTCCACTTGCCCTACGGAACTCTCTTTGCCTCAACGTCGCATGCTTTGGCCCTTATGTAATGCTGCCCCGGGACACGTTCCAAATGTGCCAATGATGGCCCTTTTGTTGTACACGGACATGATGAGGTACAACAATGGAGGTCCTTCATTGACGTAATTTACTCCCGCGTCTTCAGAGGATTCATTCTCTTTTACTGCCTTCCATTTAGACAAATATGCCCCTCAAAAAGGTGCGATAAGGCACACCAATTTTGTTCTAATTTTGGGACGAAGTGACATTTATTGGTCAAAAGTGGTCATGTCCTAGGCCATATAAATTTCTAAAGTCCTGAGATTGAGGTCGAATAACATAAATCCCCTCAAAGTTGATAGTAATAGCAAAACTACCTCATCCCACCAATCGTCAAGGAGTTAGCAGTTTTCTTAGGACTGCGGATTTTACCGCTAGGTTTACTTCAATACTTTTTAAAAAGTCCGACCAATGACCCACCTTCTAGAGAAGAAACCCCATTGTCTTTTCCAAGCAGCAGAATGTCTGTAGAGGCATTTTAATGCCCTTAAGAAGAATTGACCGAAGTACGATTTTAGTTGCCCAGCATCGATTGGGACCTACCATTGTGAGATTATGTGTGATGCTGATGATCTTACACAGTTGGTGCGGTCTTTGGCTGGCAACGTAAGAACAAGCATTTTTCAACCGATACACTATCGCAAGCCAGACTATGACTGACTCTCTATTTCTTATTATACTACTACGGAAAAGAATTTTAGCCATTCGTGTATGCTTCGCGTGCTCAATTCCCGGCCATATCTTGTCTTGTCACACACACACTCAAAACATAGTGTATTCCACGGACCACTCAGGCTGTTAAGTATCTTCTCGCTACACATCTACAATATGCCTTCAACCGAGTGCGCTTCGTTGCGTAATCTGCTCCCTACTCCAAGGATCTTTGTTATCTTTATCCGAGATAAAAATGGCAGAAGAGAATCTAGCGGCCCCCGACCACTTGTCTAAGGTTTGAGAACCCCTACCAAAGTGAGCCCTCACGAGAAACAAGGAAATTACGGAACATTGAGACTCTCAGAGACCACTTGGTATGGTTACTTTTCATGGAGGATTGATAGTACCCCATGGTTTACCGACCCTTCCTGTAAATTACCTATGCGGGAATTTTGTTGTGAAAGGGATGTTGCGCCCAACCAAAGAAGAATCTTTTCTTCAAAGACGTTCACAGCATTATTTTCGGGACGACACAAACTATCTTGTTCAAGGATGCCTGTGCGGAATCAAGTGTATTTCAGGGTGTGTTTTTTTTCCAAGAAGCCCATGATATCCTCCTTGGTTTGCCATTAATGGTGGACATCACTTGGTGCCACCTACATCCGCTAGAAAGTCGTTGTATGTCTGATTCTTCTTGGCCAACTAATTTAACGAGATGCCATATTGGTAACCCGATGTGACACTGTACAACGTCAAGGACCAATAATCTTCACCAAAGGGAATGAACATGCCACAAAATGCAATCCTTGTTTGTCGAGAACTTTGACGGTTTTGGGCATCGAGTTTATGGGCGACCATTCCAATCCTTCACGAAATGGGGAACAAGTATATCTCTCGTGGCCCCGATCAATTTTTTTCAAAAATGGGGTTGAAGAAAGAAGCGCTCCCACACCATTGACGCCGCGTGTTGTTTGCAAATTCTTATAACTCTCTCTGAGCCCCCCCGACTTTGCGACCCCCGGGATTCCTTCACATTAATGATCGCGGTTCCGGCGGGTATCCCATTTTTGCTCTTGACCCAATTGCAAAGGTCATGCTTCAACTCCTACTGGAGTTATCTCATCGTCTCTCCACCGCGTACTCACCCACTAACCAACTGTGGGCAAGTTGCGGTGTCAAAATCGTGGTTTGAACACGACATTCTTGAGAGGAGATAGAGGTAGGTTGGAAAAAACCGTGCTTCGTACGTGCCAACCGATAAGTTAGATGACGCCTTGTGGGCCTTCAGTACGGGCTTTCAAGACAACCATCAGGGTACACTCCCTTATAAGTTGGTGTCGGAAAGGCTTGGTCTATTAACCTACTCGAGCTGAGCACAAGGCCTGCTAGGCTTGCTAAACAATTGCACTCAAGCTTGTCTTGTTACCGAGTGGCGCTTCACACCGGAAAGTTCAAATGAATGAATTGAATGAAATTCATGATAGAGCCTATGAGAACTCTTTAATCTAAAAGAGAGAAGACAAAGAGGTTCTAAGTCTCCAAGTTCAAGAACCTAGTTTTCATCGTTGGCTGATCGAGTCCAGTCCTCCTCATTTATTCTCGATTAAAGATTTCTCTTCGGCGAAGCATTAAGAACACGTGGACTGGACCATTCACCATTACCCAAGTATTTCCACATATGCACCGCGAGCTCTATCTGTATAACCGACGGGCACAAACCTTCAAAGGTTGATTATGTCATCGACTTAGAGCATTGACTGTTTGGAGGGGTCATTCCCATACCTGTGCGTCCTGTCTCGCGATCTCAAACTTTTCCCCATGGACAACTAAATTCGTGGGACGGTCGTAAGCTAAGTCGACCTTAACCCCCAAAGCGCTTCGTGGGAGGCAACCCATGCTTATCCTTCTATCTTCTTTCTATTTTCTAGTAGGTAGTAACGTGAGGAGGTGTGCAACTCTTCCCATTCCGTCGCATTTTGGTACTTTAGTGTGTCGTGTTTTTGTGTTCGATGCATTATCCGGATGTTTTGATGGCCTTCGTCATCTCGCGTTTGTTGGTCTTCGTTCGCACTCGAGCTGCTCACATCCTCAGTTCATTTGTGGAAAATAATATCCAAAAATCTTATCGACTAACGTTTTATCTTTAAGATATTTAAACAGCTTGGATTTACGTAGAGACACTTCTTAAAACAATTGAAGGACAATGTTTTTTAACTCTAGTATAGGGGGGGGGAGGATCTATCGATTTGGATTATGCCTGCAGCCGTTGTTGTCACGTAAGCCCAGTTTTACCGCACTAAAATACCAAACAAAATGCTCTAAAAATTTAAAAAATTTATTTTCTCGCCCAATACTATAAAAAAATTCAAAAACAATTTTAATAATAAGTGTTTTTGTCACAATTTTGACTTTCTGCGCTGGGTAGTGAATTAGGATATAGTTTGACTCGATCGAGCATGTTGCGCTCTAGCTTGCCCCTTAACTTTTAGACTAAGCATTCGTGGATCTTTTTATTAAAGATTTTTAAATTTGCGATCAATAACACAAAAAATATCGTACTTGAGTTAGTATGAGTTAAGATGTATACAAGGATCTAGTTGGAATATCTTAAGAATGGCACGTCGCCTAAGTGTAGTTTGTAGGCGTTGTTTTTCTCCCATAGGCTCATTAAACCGGAACTAATATACGTTGCACTTTTTGAATTTAACTATAAATCAACAATTTTTGATATTAAAGCTTTATTAATGTAGTCGACAACATTAATTTATTTAGTCTTAGCCATAGTCAAATTTATACTTGAATTTTCTAAAAAGAAGTTTTCTCTATATCGTCGGCCCCCGGGTAATATAAAATATGTTTGAAAAAAATGAGTAATAATTATAAACTGTGGGCTGATAAAAGTTTGTTGCTTTCTTGCGCACAGCTCTAACAAACGTTTGTTGCAGCTTCTAAAAGAAAGCCCTTAGTGGAGATAATAATTCGAGACTGAATAAAAGGTTCGCTGCATGTTATCTTGCCTAGGCTCTCATATACGATGTTACAGCCTTCTAACAGGTCGAGGATTTCCTTTCTTAAAAGTTTAATTATGATAAGTGCTGATATGTGAGTATAATAAAATATTGGAAAATCTATTTTTGCTTTAATTCATATTTTATGTTTTTGAATAAGAACAAATTTCATTTTAAGAATTGTCGTTTTTCTATGTGAAATTGTTTTAATAAACGAACCTAAGAGTTTTTGAAACCGAAGGTACCGTTAGTCTCGGATACTAGATCATTTTGTAGGGTGTCCAAAAAGTCCTGGTCACTTAGCTGTAAAGGTTGGGATGGGCCAAGACGAAAGTCGCTCACATGCGGATGATCTCGCCTTTTTAAAATGCATGATTGGTGGAACAGGTAAAGCAATAGAATATTATTGCAATTTTCTTAAAAAGTTGATCCATGGGAAATATTCGGTAATAAGCACAACTACATAATATGAAATAATGTTGTCGGGGCTATCTTTGTGTGAAGTTTACAACGGTACAAGTATGACGTAGTGTTAGCAATCGTTGCCTCCATAGTTCTAACAGTGATTGTTCATTTTAAAGCTTGGTTTGGAAGAGTTGAAAGTTTGGATGATGAATTTATATCCTTCTTGGCTTTTTAGGATTGATATGCATCCCTTTTCTGTAACACCTAATAAATGGTAAAAAATAAACTAAAGTCATAATGTTATGTTCAGTTGGCTTTTGAAATAAAAAAAAAAAATGAGAAAAAGAAATAAAAATACAATATATAAATATTGTGTGGGAATAAGTGCTTGTAGCTATGTAAAAATGGTAAAACGGGGCTTTTCAAGCTATTGCATTCTTTAGATTTCACCCTCGATGAAACACTTAGTACTTTTCGTAGGTAATATGTCGAGGCGGGATTGAGATTCTTGATTTTCTTAGTGTTTATTATATAGGCATTGCGATGAGACACAACGTATCTTAGTTTGGGAGGACGGGATTTTGGTATGTGGCTTAATTACAAATACCCCCATTTACTCCTAGGAAAATGTGCTTAATAAGGCCAAAAACACATTCCAAAATACATTGTATTTGTGTGTTTTGCATTTGTATTGTGCAGGAAACGGATATCTAATAAAAGGACAAAAACGAGGCCAAAACGACAAAACCGAGCACGGGAATGAAAAGAGCATGAAAGGTCAAAAAGTCAAAGTCCAAGTCAACCAAAGTCAACCCCGACAAAGTCATAAAAGTCCAAAAGTCGAACGGCCGTCTGAGGTATCGAAGAACATGTTAAATGGGCGGACTACCCGTACCCATCTAAATGGCAGGGTTCAGCCCATTTAAACATTTATTGGAGACCAAATACCCCAAAACATCCTTTTATAACAAAAGCTCCCCCAATACTAAGCCCTCAAATCTGTACTTAACAACTATAACCATAAACCCATTAACCCCCTTACATCGTTAGTCCTCAAGGACTAACATTGTTAGTCCAAAAGGACTAATGTGCAAATAATATACAAAAACTCAGGGATTAACCTCGTTAAAAAAAACTGTATATCTTCCTCAAAAACCATTTCTGCCACCCATCCTTTTCAACATGCACTATCAACCTCTTCCCCAAACGCACCCCACACCACAAAAACCACAATTCCACCTTGGCAATCCCATAGACATCGTTCGTCAATGAAGAAGACAAAGAATGGATGGTTGAGATCAATGAACTTGGTGAACACTCAAGATTAATGGCCAGGATGAGATTATGACTTACTCACACAACAAACACACCTCCTGGCTCACTCACATAACTAGCACATTGAAGTCCCAAGACCATTGAAGAATTTCTTTATAAACTAGGGCAACCCTTTTTTAAGCCTTTCTGCTATCTAGTTTTTAATTTACAGCTTATATTAGTTACTTTTTAGCTTATTGTAATTTTACTTTTCAAAGTCTTGTACTCCTTTTAAGTTTAATGAAATTTGAGTTTATGTCTTGAAATCCTGTTTCATTACTTTAAAATAGTTCTCAAAAGCTCTTTTATAAGCTTTATAAGCTGTTTATATCTTAACAATGAAAAATTGCTGAGTTTTGTGTTTGTTATGAAATAGTTACAAGAAATCGCACTCACAAAAACTATTGGGAAGATAAAGCCACAATAAAGGGAAGGGCTTGTAGGTTTTCACTAGCTTGTCTTTGACAAGCTAGAGCTTGTAGGACAAAGCTCTTGACGCTTACTTTACCCTGCTAGTTTGATAGCAAGGGATCAGTTGTAAGTTTCCATAAATTTCATGTTTTAGCTTTAAAACATTGCTTTGGCTTTATTGTAGTGCTTATTGGCTTATTTACTCGCTTATCTATGCTTAGTTATTGATTTTTAGTGCGTATAAATGCTTAAGTTGTATGGTTCACAAAATTCCTTTAGTGCAAGTTGTTTTTTTCTTAAAAATCAATGAATCCCGGAGGTTGTGCCACGTATACCTCCTCATTGATAAAACCGTTCAGGAATGCACTTTTTACATCCATTTGGAATAATTTAAAATCTAAGGCGCAAGCATAGGCTAATAATATCCTAATAGATTCAAGTCTAGCAACCGGGGCATAAGTTTCATCATAATCGATGCCCTCTTGTTGGTTGTAGCCTTGAGCAACTAACCTTGCCTTATTTCGAGAAACAATACCGTTCTCGTCTAACTTATTCCTAAACACCCACTTAGTTCCTATAATTGTCATATTCTTAGGTTGTGGAACTAACTCCCAAACGTCGTTAGCAATGAATTGATTTAATTCTTCTTGCATGGCGACTATCCAACTTTCATCTCCTAAGGCTTCATTCACATTCTTAGGTTCTATAGTTGATATAAAACAGTAGAAGTTACTTTGGTTCTGGGCTTGTGATCTAAGGGTTCTTTGGTTAAGGTTTCCTATAACATTTTCTAAGGGATGGTTCCTAGATTCCTTAATATTGACTATTTCGTCAATCTCTAATGTTTCATCCTCAACAACATTTTCTAGGTTTTTCTTTTCGATTTCCCTAATAGCTTCTTCTTCATCTAAGTCATCATCCACCAAGGGTGATGTCTTAGAGGGTGGAGGAGTTTCATCGAATGTCACGTTGAGTGATTCTTCGATTTTCCTAGTGTGTTTATTAAGAATGATATAGGCTTTACTATTTTGCGAGTATCCTAAAAAGACACCTTCGTATGACTTTGGGTCAAACTTGGTAAGGTAGTCTTTGGTGTTTAAAATGAAGCACTTGCTTCCAAACACTCTAAAATAGTCAAGAGTAGGTTTCCTACCTCTCAAGATTTCATAAGGTGTTTTTCCTAGGATGGCTCTAATTAGGATTCGGTTGAGAATGTATGTTGAAGTATCTACGGCGTTACACCAAAACTTTTGTGGTAACGATTGCTCGTTCAACATGGTTCTACTCATTTCCTGAAGTGTCCTATTTTTCCTTTCAACCACGCCATTTGATCGAAAGCTTCAGTTTTATCCTTAAGAAATCTAGTCCAAGTGTACCTAGAGTAGTCATCTACTATGACTAAGGTGTAGCGGTTTCCTCCGTAACTCCGTACGGCGGATGGACCAAAAAGATCCATGTGGAGAAGTTCTAAGCATCTAGTCGTTGAGACTATGTTCTTAGCTTTGTGACAAACGTGAGCTTGTTTTCCAATTTTGCAAGCATCACAAAAATGTTGATCAAACTTAAGCTTAGGTAAGTTTCTAACTAATTCTTTAAAAGCTAACGATTGAATGAGAAGCATATTAGCGTGACCTATTCTCCTATGCCACAATGTGGAGTTTTCATCAATCGTTGCAAGACTTGTCTTTTGGCTTATTTCCTAATTTTATCACATACAAGCCTTTCTTCCTAATACCTCTCCCTATGACTTTACCGTCCTTAGTGATTTCACTATCATGTTTAGGTAAAGTTACTCTACACTTATTATCACATATTTGTCCTATACTTAGCAAGTTAAATCCTAAATTATCAACATGTTCTACATTATCTATTTTGAGAGAGTCATTAGAAATCGTACCTTTGCCAATGATGTTACCGCGAAGATTACTATAAAAAATGATGTTACCTCCATTGTATGCCTTGTAAGTGGAAAAGAGCTTCCGGTTGCCCGTCATGTGTTTGGAGCATCCACTATCCTTGATCCATTCATCGGGCTCCAAGTTGATTCCAAGGCATATCTATTTATATAAGACAGTAACTCAAACATTTGGTCCCCAATATCTTATGGGTCCAAAGTTGTTAGTGCCAAACATCCTTTGCATTTGATGCAATTGGTTGAGATGTGAGAACGGAAGACACATTTCCCATGGTATATAACTTTGACGTGGAAAGTTGTTCCAACTTACGAAAAATCCATGAGGTTAGTTTTGTCGACCAACATGTCTTTTTGGTTGCGGTGTTTTAAAACGAGAATAATTATTATTGACTCTTTTAGGAGGTGGAGTTTTTGATCTAAAATTGGTTTTTGAAAATCCAACTTCGGGCTTTGTCAATGGTTTATAAAGTTGTTTGACTTCATTGTCACTAGCCACAGGAATTTTGACTTTGTTTACAATTATGTGTTTTGGTCTAGGACCCAAAATAGATTTTTAAAAAGACATACTTTTCTCAGAACCAGGTGTTGCTTGTGGCGGTCCCATATTTATTTTGGGGGCCGCCTGAACATTAAGGGGGCCGCCCATATTTATGGGACCTCCATCAGAAGACGTCCTTTTCTGAGCTTTTACAAATTTTATTTCCTTAGTTCCACTAGATGATGCTTCAAATGAATTAAGGGTTAATACACAAAAAAGTTATTCAAGTTTGGTCAAATGTTCACCTAAGTTACTATTGTTTTTTTGGTTACAAATAGGTTACTCAAGTTTGGCCAAGTATACGGTTGACTTTTTTTAAGGGTTAGCAAGCCAAATTTGTAAAAGGTTCAGTAACCCAAATAATAAACCTGTATACTTGAGTAACATCTTTGTAAACTATTTTAAAGGTTCAGTAACCCAAATATTAAACCCTTATACTTGAATAACCTATTTGTAACAAAAAAAAATAGTAACTTAGGTGAACATTTAGCCAAACTTTAGTAACTTTTTTGTGTATTAACCCATGAAAAATTAAACCCTAAACCTAATTTATCACCGGAGGGTTTTTGATTATTTAACATATCATTCAAGCAATGTGTACTCTTTTCAAATTTGTTTAATCTAGTAGGTTCTTCTTTGAGATTTTCATTTTCAATTTTAAGTGTGTGACACTTTGCACAATCAATATCAACTCCCTTGTTTTTCTTGAGTGTGGACAATTTATCTTTTAATTCTCTAAGCTCATTTTCTAGACTATTTCTAATAGCTTTTAACCTTTTGTTCTTAGTGATTATCTTTAAACTCATTTTGCATAATTTATCATATTTATTGTCTAAGGCTAAATCATCAATTGATGAGTTTTCATCACTAAAGTAAGAAAGTTCGGAACATACCTCATTTGGTGCTTGAGCTACAAGACATGTCTCGTCTTGGATCTTTTCATCATCTTCTTCACCGCTATCGCTCCAAGAACCTCCAATGAATGCTCTTTTGTTCTTGTCTCTCAGTGGCTTTGGACATTCTCCAATAAGATGATTTGGATCTCCGCATCTAAAGCACTTCCTTTCACTTTTGCCATTTTTGTCGTCTCGGCTTCTTTGAAAGGTCTTTTTGTCGTTCCGAGGGTGTCTCACGAATCTACCTCTTCTCTTAAAGAACTTCTTGAAGTCTCTTACCGCCATGGCGTACTCTTCGTCTTCACTCCCGGAAGTTGAGCACTCTTCATCACTAGATTCTTTCTTAGCCTTTAAAGCAAGAGATTTCCTTTCAACTTTTGCTTTGACTATTTCAGAATCTTTCTTGATGATCATCTTATGGACTTTGAGGTTTCCAATGAGCTCATCAAGAGATAGTGATGTTAAGTCTTTCGACTCTTCAATCGCCATGACCTTTGCTCTCCATTTAGTAGGAAAGCCCTACAGAAACTTCCTTCATATTCTTACTAGAATACCTCTCATCAAGAGCTTTAAACACGACAAATAGTATTAAATCGAGCAAAAACACTATCCTATTGATTCGTCGTCGAAATGACGAATTGTTTCAGTATTTTGAACCAAAAAAGGTCGATTTTAAATTAATCTTTGACTGGCTATTACCTTGATGGGGGATTAACAAAGTTTTCCACATTTCTTTGCGATACACATGAAAATTTACGTTCATATTCCTGTTTCAGCAAAGCAGTGTTAAATAACCATTTTGCTTCATTAGTTTCGCAAGCCTTCTTTGAAGAGCATCAGTTTGTTTTTCAAAGGGACTCCTCATCGAGTTTGGTTCCAGATTGTTGAATAATGGGTTAAAATCACCATTGGTAAATACATACCAAAGACTCTAGATCCTTTTAATTTAACGTTTACTCGATATAATTTTTTCCAATATACATAAAACTACACGTCAAAAAGTGGTGGCCGTTGCGCATAGAGTGCCCTTCTAGATAGGTGTCGTAATCTATAGATCCGATACAATCTTTAAAATACAATATATTTTAAAAATCTGAGTGACCTTGGCTCTATACCAATTGTAGGAAACTAGAAGGGGGTTGAATAGTAAAACCGATTAAATTAACTATCTGTTTGTCTTTTTTTTTTTTTTTTAAAACTCTCTTATAAAATGCTTGATTCGATTCTGTATGTCATCATCAACATAATAATCACAGCGCAACTATCTAATGTAATGAACTAAGTAAACAATAATAATATAGAGAGATAGAGACATAAACGATCAAACCAAGACACCAAAATTTATAGTGGTTCGGCTACGAAGCACCTCTTCGTTCCTACTCTACTCCCCAAGTACTCCATTCGAGATTTCACTATGTCAACAAGCTCCCTTTAGGCAGAGAAAACCGTTTACACGTCGCTTACTTTCGTTTCCAACACTAAGCTAGATGTCGAGTCCTAATCTTAGCTAGAACTAATCTAAGACTTCACTAAGTCTTTACACACTCACAAGATAAATACTCTTGGATTGACACACAATCCAAATCGCAAATACACAATTTACACAATTGGATATACACACAATCTAATTTACACAACAACACAAAGTTAATATAATAAAGACTATTGAGATACTGAGGAGGAAGAAGGAGACACTTAATAATAAATTCGCTATGTAAAGAATATAATATTTCTTCTTTGCACGATGATTAGAAAAGAATAGATGAAGGAATGACTCAATCCCTTAAACAAAGATCAAGGTATGTTTAGTGTATAAGAATGATGTTTATAGAGAAGAAAGAAAGAAGAGAGAAAAATAGATCTGAAAAAATTTATGGCAAGAGGTTCTGTTTTTCAGATGGGGTGGCCCAGTATTTATAGGAGACAAAGAGAGCCGTTGTGCTGGCGGCGGTCCCGGCGGTCCCAAATATATTAGGGGGCTGCCAGGCCTATAAAGGGGGCCGCCGTAGACTACGCTTCTTTTTTTGTCTTTTTGTGTGGAAGGTGTTATCTGTTTTAGAACATTCTATTTGGGGGGGGGGGGAATCTGAATTCAAATTTATTATTTTAATAATACATTTATTTTATAAATAAATATTTTGTTTTTATATTTTTATAAAAACACTTTTGTAGAAATGTAAGGTTTAAGAAAAATATTTTCTTAATCACTAATTATGTTTAATGATTTGTTTATCCATACCTTAAGTGATTAATCTTAGAAATAGATTTTTACGGTTAGTAATTTATAAACGTTTATTTTTATCGTAAACGTTTTTATATTTTGTTATTATCAAAACATCAAGAGGTCGAAAAATATAAATAACGTTTTTAGACATTATTTGTATTAACAGTTTTCTTGCACATCAGATATTTGCATAGGTGGGAGTTGGATGCTGCGCGCTTTGGATGTTCTCACCATGTGTCACTGACCCTTCTAAGAACGAGGTATCTATTTTTGTGTTTATTTCATTATCGTGCGTTTACACTGATATTAGTCATATTACAGTATTAACCCATGTTGTCTATATAGGTTGTTCTCATAAGACAAGCTTTGATGCGGTATAGTCACATATTAACTGCGTTACAATAGCTGGCAAGAGGTTTGATTCTTTCTTAGCATTGAAATCTATACTCTTTTTTCACGGAAAAAGATTATATTGAAAAAACTAGCGAGAAGCTAAAGATTACAAATCCCCAAAAAACACCAAAATAAAAAAACAACGAAACACTACTTACCAACCCAAAAATTTCACCCGAAAATAAATTAAAGCAACTATATCTCCTAACGACACCGCCTTAACACCTAAACACCCACTCCATAAACGCCTTTGATATCTAACTAGCGAGAAGCATTGAATTCTATACTAATCTAATTTACTTAACTTTCTAAAGTTATTCTACATTTGTCAGGTGGAGGCAGAGTGTAAGGAAGATCCTGAGGGTCTGGCCCTCACGTTAGCTGAAAAAGGAGTTATTTTAGCTGCATTGGAGGCTGCTAAAAGTGCAGGGTCATGAATAGAACTTCGTAGAGAACTTCAGGGTCGTCAACTTGTGAAGAAGCTTCTTACAGCAGACCCCATAAATAGTGATGCGCCCGCTGAAGCTTAACGATTTGAAGCTCGAAACTGAAAACATCTTAAGATAGGAGCAGCACTACCCACCACGACCCCTATGAGTTGTGTCAAGAGAACGGAAGTTACCGACCCATACACATAGTTTAGATGTTTTCAGTTTCGAGCCGTTAATCTGTCTAGTTGTTTTACTCCTGCATTCGCTTCTCTTTCTTACATAAATGGCAGGAATTGAATTCGCGCCTGCTCAAATTCGGCTCGACACATATTATCGATTCCCTTTCACTTTTACGTACAATGTAAGCATCCAATGCAAATCTTCAACCAAGAATATTATTTCTAATCATATACGGAGTAGTAATTTCCTTTGAGTTGTGAAGCTTAAAAAAACGAGAGTTTAATTAGTAGTAATTTCACTTTTACATAACTTTTTTTGAACATAATTTCAAGTAGTCACTACAACAAAAGAAAGACTTCGGGTCGACATACTCGACCCAAAAATACAAAAGCAATCGACCCTAGGGTCTAAGGGT
>BQNB010083629.1:0-28985 GCA_026074375.1 Tanacetum coccineum | reverse complement strand
ACAACCATTTTTATACATAACCTCCATAGAACATGTGTACAAGTCCATAAATCATGTTTACAAGAAAATCCACTTTTACAATGTTAAACATATCCTAAATGGTGATTTCACTACATAGCACATTATATACATAAAAACTCATAAAATGAAAGTATAAAGGTTTATAGAATACCTTATGATGAATGATGGTGATGAGAAATTAGTGCTAAACCCTTGTTTAGCCTTAAAACCAAAGCTAGCAATAATAGAAACCCTAGATTTCCAACTAAAACCCTAGCTTCCCTTATCTTGATAACTACTTGCAAATGGTTAGCCAATGCTTGGAAACATCTTAGAATATCTTAGGAATGATGTATGTAGGTGTGTATAGGTTGTAGAAAATTTTGTATGGTTTGTTTAATTGAAGGGTTTTGAGCCGTGGGCTCTTAGAGAGACAAAGAGATAGTTTTTTTTCTTTTTACCAAGTGTTTTGTTATCTATGTGTTTTCTATCACATGTATACATGTATATAAGATGTAGGACTAGTCAAGGAAACATGTTGAGGGTCTTAGGGAAGACTCTTGGTCCTAGTCATGGCCATATGCACTTGTTGTCCCCTAATAGTTGAGAACATCCCATGAAAACATGGAGGGATGTTCTGGTTTTATTATGGTTCTTGTTATCCCTAGCCGGCCATATGTACATATGTGGTGATAATATAGAGTAAATTTTGGGTATTGGGTATAAACGTGGGTATTTGTTGAAGCGTAGAATTATTTTTGTGGTTTCGGGTATGCCTAAACTTAATTTATCGCGAAACGTATACATTTTACGTAACCGATAAAAATAAAATAACCAAAGACCATAATTATTCTCAAAATAATTATTTAATACTTGATTGATGTAAACGTTTAATTGTTTGGTGCCCGTTTACATTGAACGCTAATTTTTAGCTTACGCGATTTAAACTTAATTCATGAAATCACAAGCAAACGCGTACAACACTAAAAATAAATAGTACATTT
Organism: Tanacetum coccineum; assembly: GCA_026074375.1. NCBI lineage: Eukaryota > Viridiplantae > Streptophyta > Magnoliopsida > Asterales > Asteraceae > Tanacetum > Tanacetum coccineum. Next base: position 27,981 of record BQNB010083629.1, on the reverse strand, counting down.
ATCAACGTCGTCAATGACTTGAAAACACAGGGTGTTATAGTTTTCCTAAGCTCATGACACTGAGGCTTGACATGTATGAAATGCAATATAAATTGCCAACATTGTCCGTGATGCTGTTCTAACCCATAACATCCTATGTCCGACATGGTATACGTTTGTTTGTCCAGTGATAGCTAATCACCCGAACAAGGATGTCAATCCCAATAGATCTATTTATAACATTCGCGCTCACAACAGTAATTGACAGTTCATGATTATGGGCTCAGATGGGTTATCGCTACATAGGCAAACACGTAATCGTAATGTAAAATGTCAACTTGCTTCCAATTGTAAAACGTGCATATGTTTCTCACATAAAAACTTGTAAATCATTGTAAATGTAAAACGTGGGGCTATGAACTCACCTTGAGTAATGAATATCAGATTATATTACAGAAAATACGTCAGATAAACGTCGAATGCAACCTAATTAATTATAGGCCGTATAAGTACTAAGCATTTTGAATAACTACTACCATATATAATTCTATATAGCTACATCACAATCTAATTGCGTTTGTGAAATCGTATTTATAAAGTTAAAACGTGTATAAACATTTCATTAGTAAAACGACGTAACTTTATCGTTTTAAGCCCGTTTCTTACGTTTCTTATGTCTACGCTTTCGTATTAAGACGAGTTATCAAAATATTACATTTTCATATTTTTAGTCCTCTGGTGAACAGTAGTTTTTACTGTTCATGACAGTTTATAGATTTATTTTTATAGATTTGGTTATCGTAAAACCCATAAATGTCGTATCTTATTCGTTTTAGCTCCGTTTTTAGTGATTCTTTCGAGCACGTCTTTGTTATTAAAATTTCTATCATATTAATGATGTTTTCAAAATATTCATGTCTGAGATGAACAGTAAATTTTATAAAAATAGTTTTATAAATGTATTTATTATCGTAAACTCGCGTAATTAATAACTCCTTCGTTATTGATGCAAAAATTAAGATTCTTATTGTTTTAGAATCCTAAAATTATGTAATATCTAGGAAAAATAACAAACCTTATATATCAAAAGTATTTTATAACTTGTTTTTATAAAATTTCTTTTATAACGCGTTTAATTAACGTATAACTTGAAATTAGCGTATCTCCTTCGTTATAAATTGGTTTTTTGAGTTTCTTACCTTTTTAGAATCCTCAAGAGTTGTAGTATTTTATAAAAATATAAAATAAATATATTATCTTTCGAATTCAAACAACAAGTTTTGAAGTTTGTGATAAAAACATGTTTTAAACTTGATTTTGTACTTTTAAGCTTAACCACCTTGTTATAAGTCCATTACAATACTTATTATCACATGTATTACATACTTAGGGTCTCTAGTCCATGATTAGTCCATGTATTGTCCAAGAATCACAAGATCCAAATGTGTACACACTTATTTAACCATGAACTTTCATAAGTATACTTTTTATGTAACTTGATTATACATACTTTTTATACATAAACCATACTTGTACATCACCTATACATCCATCATAACATGATATGAACGTTCATACAACATATATAAAAGTTTAACAAATCATAAACAAGTGTAAAAATCCATTTTACAAGTAAATAAGTCTTTAGATGGTGATTAACTACATAAACATCATATATGCATAAAATCACAAAAGTAAAGAGATTAAGAGTTTTGGTAACCTTAATATTAAGTGAGATGATGAACAACACTATCTAAACCCTAGTTTAGATGACAAACCCAAGCTTATTACACCTTGAAAACCCTAATTTCACCAAAACCCTAATCTTGAACTTTCTTGGTTTAACACTTGTAAACCTTAAAGCAAACCTTATAAACTCCTTAGGTTATCTTAGATATCATGTAGGAATGTATGTAAATAAATTTTTGTGTGGATTTGGTGGTGGTTTGGAGTATGCCATGGGTAAGAGAGCAAAAGGGAGAGAGATATGTGAAGTTTTCTTATAAAAGTGAAGTGTTACTTACACTAGCATAAGTCTTATATATATTAGGAAGACTAGTCAAGGACACCAAGAGTGAAATAAGGAAGTCTTGGTCAATTCACTAATATGGTTAGTAAGGAAAAACAAGTCTTGGTTCCTAAAACTAAAGAACATCCCATGATTTCTAGGAAGGATGTTTTTAAAATAGATATTTTTGTGTCTTCTCTTTTGAATCCGGCCATAGACATATATGTGATGATATTTTTTGTAAATTTTGAGTATTGGGTATAATTGTGGGTATTTGTTGAAGCGTAGAAAAGTTTTGGTGGTTCCGGGAATGCCTAAACGTATTTTATCGCGAAACGTAAACACTTTACGTAACCAATAAAAATAAAATGAACAAAGTTAATAATTATCCTTAAAATAATTACTTAACACTTGGTTGATGTGAACATTTAATTGTTTGATGCCCGTTTACATTGAACAAGAATTTTTAGCTTACGCGATTTAACTTAACATTTTTAATTTAAAAGCAAACGCGTACAATACTAAAAATAAATAGTGAATTTATTAACGACGTACAATGACCCTAAAACATGGGATGTTATAGTCTCCCCCCGTTAAGTGAGCCTTGTCCTCAAGGCTTAAGACGCGGCACTTGACGACGGTGTGGTCGATGTGAAGAGGTGTGGATATTTCTTCCAGAATTGATCTTCGCGTTCCCATGTGAACTCAGGACCTCTCCTGGAATTCCATCGAACCTTGACAATTGGAACACGGCTTTGCCTTAACTGTTTGACTTCACGATCCATGATTTCGACTGGTTCCTCGATGAATTAAAGCTTGTCATCAAAATGAAGTCCATCCAACGGAACGGCTAATGGTTCGTCGGCATAGCACTTTTTCAGGTTGGATACATGAAACGTATTATGAACCCTGCTCAGCTCTTCAGGAAGCTCAAGCTTGTATGTAATAGATCTAACCTTTTCCAACACCTTGAACGGTCCAACGTACCTAGGGTTCAACTTCCCCCGTTTGCCAAAACGTACGACCCCTTTCCAAGGCGAAACTTTAAGCATAACTTTATCCCCAACTTGGAAGTCCATCGGCTTACGCTTTAGATCGGCGTAACTCTTTTGCCTATCACGGGCGACTTGCATCCTTTGCTTGATCTGGATGATCTTCTCTGTTGTTTCTTGAACTAATTCCGGACCAGTGAGTTGCACTTGTCCAACCTCGGCCCAACACACAGGTGAACGACACTTTCGACCGTAAAGTGCTTCAAATGGTGCAACCTTGATGCTAGCGTGATAGCTATTGTTATACGAGAACTCGACTAATGGCAAATGGTTAACCCAACCCTTTCCAAAGTCGATCGCACAAGCACGCAACATATCCTCGAGAGTTTGAATAGTCCTCTCGCTTTTCCTATTAGTTTGTGGATGGTACACAATACTTATATCCAAGTTAGTTCCCAAAGCCTTCTGAAGCGACCTCCATATATTTTATGCAAAACTAGGGTCACGATTACAAATGATTGAGACAGGTATTCCATGCCTCGTGACCACCTCCTTTAGGTACATTCTTGCCAGTTTCTCCATGGGATCACTTTCTCTCATAGGTACGAAGATTGCAGACTTAGTGAGTCGGTCAACAATCACCCAAATGGTATCGTAGCCTTGTGACGACTTAGGAAGCTTTGTGACAAAATCCATCGTGATATTATCCCACTTCCATTGAGGTATCTCAGGTTGTACCAACAAACCCGATGGCCTTTGATGTTCAGCCTTGACCTTAGCACAAGTCAAACATTTGCTAACATAGGTGGCGATGTCGGCCTTCATATTGGGCCACCAATATAGCTTCTTCATGTCCTGATACATCTTGTCAGAACCCGGATGGATAGAATATTTTGACTTGTGGGACTCGTGCATGATCACAGTCCTCAAGTCGCCATAACATGGTAACCAACTCCTGCCATTTAAGCATAGAGTTCCATCCGCGCGGGGTTCCAACTTTTCCGTTCTAAGTTTCTTCGGATCCTTTGAATTTTCAATCAACATACCTCCAACATCTTCGTTCTTGATGTTCTCTGGTTTTCGTGCTTCAGTCTGAGCATTCAAGATTTGCTTAGGAAGATCCAAGCCAATAGTCATGACTAAGGCTCGAACTCTTAATGGCTTTATTCGCTCTTTCCTGCTCAAAGCATCAGCAACAACATTTGCCTTTCCCAGGTGATAACGAATCTCACAGTCGTAATCACTGAGCAACTCTAACCAACGACGTTGCCTCATGTTCAACTCCTTCTGATTAAGAATGTGTTGCAAACTCTTATGATCAGTGAACACCGTACACTTGGTTCCATACAGATAGTGTCTCCAAATCTTGAGAGCGAACACTACTGCTCCAAGTTCCAAATCATGAGTCGTATAGTTCTTCTCATGGATTTTAATTGGCATGATGCATAAGCAATCACCTTATCTCTTTGCATCAACACAATGCCCAAACCATTGATGGAAGCATCGCAGTATGCGATAAAATCTTCGTTTCCTTCTGGTAAAGCCAGAATTGGTGCACTACACAACTTCTGCTTCAACAGTTGAAACGCTGCTTCTTGTTTGTCGCCCCAAACAAACATGACCTTCTTCTGAGTAAGCTTGGTCATTGGCTTGGCGATTTTCGAAAATCCTTCGATGAATATTCGGTAGTACCCAGCAAGACCTAAAAATTGATGAATCTCCGTTGGTGACTTCGGAGATTCCCAATCTTTAATGGACTCGATCTTGGCGGTATCTATGTGAATACCCTGGCTGTCAATCACGTGATCAAGGAACTGTACTTTCGGAATCTAAAAATCACACTTGGAAAATTTAGCATACAACTCCTCTTTCTTAAGAAATCTAAGATTAACTAAAGGTGTTCTTTGTGTTCTTGCTTGTTCTTCGAATATATCAGAATATCATCAATAAAGACAATCACAAATTTATCCAGATATGGTTTGCACACCCGATTCATAAGGTCCATGAATACGGACGGTGCGTTTGTCAAAACAAATGACATAACTTAAAATTCATAATGGCCGTAACGATTTCTGAAAGAGGTCTTCAGAATGTCTTCTTCTCAAACCCTCAGTTGGTGATAACCCGACCTTAGGTTGATCTTCGAGTAGACACTCGACCCTTGAAGCTGATCAAATAAATTATCAATTCTTAGGAGTGGATAACGGTTCTTCACCGTCAGTTTATTCAATTCCTGGTAATCAATGCACAACCGGAATGATCCATCCTTCTTCTTGACAAACAAGACTGGAGCTCCCCAGGGTGAGGAACTGGGTCTTATAAATCCCTTGTCAAATAGTTCTTTCAGTTGCTCCGACAACTCTTTCATTTCAGAAGGCGCCAATCGATAAGGTGCCCGTGCTACAGGTGCAGCACCAGGTATCAGATCGATTTGAAATTCCACTTGTCGAGTCAAAGGAAGACCCGACAAGTCCTCAGGGAATACATCAGGAAAATCTTGAACTATCGGTACATCCTCAAGTCGCTTCTTCTCCGACTTGTCTTCCGTATCCTTTGTAGTAACGTTTGCCAAAAATACTAAACATCCTTTTAGCATGTATTCATGTGTTTTGGTGTACGAGATAATGTGCAGACGAGCCTCGTTTCCTCAGTCTCTTCCGTCATCGTGAACGATTAGAGTTTCATTTCCCCAGGGGATACGAACGATCTTCTCGGCACACACAATGATCACTTGGTACTCTTGGTACTTTACCAACCAATCCATACCAATTATAGATCGAAACTACCAAGTTCTACGGGCATTAGGTCTATGTTGAATGGGTGGTTTAAGAGGTTTAATGACAGACCCTAAGGATAGTGTTTAACCCAATTATTCTCCTATCGACTAGTTCAACATCATAATATTGATCTAATGTAGTTGGTGTGATATCAATTTGGGAGCTAAATGCAGTAGACACAAAGCTTCTATCGGTTACCAGTATCAAAGAAAGACATAAGAATAGTGGTTGTATAGAAGAACGTACCCATCTTGACGTTGGAGTCCGGGTTTTGTCCCTGCACGCGCCCTATCGTAATACACTTTCGCTGGAGCATGCCATTTCCAGCTTGGTTACCCCGCGGTGTTGTTTTTAAACATTAGACATCCCTCATGAATGTCCCTAGGCTCCACATTCAGAAGCAAGTGGGATTTCAGACGCTGCCCTAGTGCCCCTTTAGTTGTTTAGCAGTGTGCATTGCGGTACTCCTACAGTCCACGAGCCAGATGCCAACTCGGTTGCACTAGTGGAATTTGGGAGCACATGGACCAACTGGTATTAGTTGCATTAGCGCATAGGGGTTTAGATTCCCCGTATGGATTCTTCTCACCAGATCCTGCAGTGTAGGCTCGGCCAGTCTTTTGCCTCTTGTTTTGTTGTTGTTGTAGTTGTTGGTGGTTATCATCTTGCTTTCTCTTGTTCTCTGTCTGACGTTCAGCAAAAGTGCAGATTTTCTTATCCATCAGCTCAGTTGCTATTTCAATTACCTCTTGCATTGTCTTAGGCTTTGATGCTACTTTACTTTCATAGATCATGTCGGGCAAACCATCGATATATCTCTCAATCTTGTCAGACTCTTCAAGAAACATTCTAACACACAGCAATGCTAGTTCCTAAAACTGTTGGTTGTACCCTATCATGTCAGTACCTTTCACTTTTAAATTCTACAACTCAGCCTCCAGTTTCTTAATCTTGACCCTCGGGCTGTACGTGTCAGTCATCTTCTTTATCAGGTCTGTCCAAGTCATTGCATATGCAACATCATGACCAACAGTCCGAACATGGGAGTTCCACCATGTTAGCGCACCTACAAGAAGAGTACAAGTAGAAAACTTGATTTGGTTCTCTACTGAGCAGATTACTGATGTGGAAAACAGACTCCATTCTTTCAAACCATTAAGATAGACCGGCAACTCCTTCCGTACCTTTGAAGTTTAATGGTTGACATTTGAGAAAGTCAGTGTAAGTTTATTCACGGGCAGTTCGTTCTGTCCTTCTAACACTCGTTCTCGAATTATGGCTATCATCGCCATTCGTATTTTTGTCAGCATCACGTGCTGCCAAAGCGGCAGTAACGCATTGGTCAATCATTGCTTAAAGCTTGGCATTAGTGACAGATGTGGTGTTAGATGTTTTTGGGGCTGTGTTTGACCTCGTGGCTCTTTTTGGTGCCATTTTCTTCAATCACAAGAAAATAAAATACCCATTAGATTTCGCAAAATCATAACCATGGCATGACATATACACAATAAGTAAAGAGAGATCACAACACACAGTGAAATATACAATTGAATTGAAGTTAACAATGGTGTAGCTAAATCGACATTCATTCATAATAAATTCGATTATAGACATGATATAATACCACCATTCCATATATAATTGGAAAACATACATGATTGGTTCAGATACAAAATGATCAAAATGATTAGGTTACAAGATAAATTATACAACCTAAAGCTATACTAGCCGGGAATTACTCATAATACTTAGTAGGCTGAACAAAAAAACTAGCCATAACATGATCTATGAACTGCTACCAGCCTCCTCTAGTGCATCGGGCTATGCCGAACCCTTAGCGGGTCCCTGCTGACTCTTGAACTCTGTCATCTGGGTCTGAAGTCTCTTCAACAGCTTTAGTGCCTCAATGAATTATGCCTGTCTCTTGCGGTTCGCTGCCAGCAACTTTGTAATCGCCGCCTGTCTCCTGCGATCCGCTGCTTGCAACTCTGTAATCACTGTCTGCTGACCCAATACAGTAGTACGCAGTGATATAACCTCTAAACGTGCAAGATCACTAGCGTCCATGGATCGTTCCTAAGCCTCTTGAGACATCCTAGCCTCTCTCTCCATATGTAAAGCTGTACGAGCATGTGAACGCCTATCCCTATACAGCATGTTGAGCCGACCAACCATCAGTTGTCGCTTAGTCTGCTCATCATCCAGTCTCACATAGATCTCGTCTGTGTCTTGCCTAACCCTAGTGGCAAACTCTGTCATCCATGGACCCAACTCTGTGTCATCATTCGCTAGTGCCCCTGGCATGTCTACCAGCATCTCATCCCAAGTGTCGGTGATCCCATAACCGACATCTCTCTCTCGATCACGCCTAATCTCCCTATCCATGGTGGCAACAAAACCAAAGTCCGCCCTGAAACCTCTAGTCGGTCTAGCGGCAGCAGCAGACAAGCTCTCTTCGACCTCGTACCTAGGACCAAAAGTAAAACATAACCTCTTCCGAGGTGGTAAGCAAACCTCAGGCATGTCTACTCCATGGTCAGCAGAGGGTAGAAAAAAGATGGTGATGAAGTAGGTAGTGGTATGGGTAAGAGTGGTGGTGTCCCCGATGGTGGGGTACCTGACGGTGGTGTATCTGCTCTGGTGTGGGAGAGTATGATATGTGGCGGTGGTGAATGAGAAGTAGATGGGGCCTTGGCTCTCAGCCAGATCATAGCAGCTCGATATCCCAATGGATAAGTAGGACTAGCAGGTGGTGGTGTTGATACTGGTAGTGGTGGTGAGGGAATATGAGGTAGGGGTGATGACCATGGGGAAAGTGGTGATGGTGGTGGAGTAGGTATAGCAAGGAGTCTGGCAACCTCTGTATCAGACCAAAATGGTGTAGGTGGCTCATCTCGGATCGATATCCTAGCAGTAACCCGGTATGCAGGATGTGGTGGTGGTGTGGCCGTAGACTCGTCGTTCTTAAACGGCTCAGTCTCCTCAGCAGATGAGGCATGATCAATAGCTGGTAAAGCAACAGCTATAGAGTTGGCAGGAGCTGGGTACTCCTCCTCCTCATCCCCCTCAATATCAACATCATCATCGTCATCGTCATCATCGGATGACTCATCCTCATCATCGCCATCGTCTCCTTCATCGGCAGGATAATCAGCAGGATCCTACTTAGGGTCCTCATCATCATCCTCCTCCGGATCCTCTTCGAGATTCGACTCAGGAACATAGCCTGACGAATCAGCAGTGGGTGAGAGAGCAGCAGGCAGGGGCTGCTCCTCAGCTAGGAGTATCTCATCCTCTGGTAGCATGAACTCTGGATAAACCAGCTCTAGAACAAAGTCTGGCAGAGGTGGTACTTGCTCTGGCTCCTCAGGGCTAGGCACGTAGTCTAGTGATGGTGGTGCCTAAAAAGCGGCCACCACGTAGGTATATGGGTCCTCTGGCATCACGGGGGGTTCATCAACTCCCGGTGATCCGATATTTGACAAATCCATAAATGGGCTGGATATCTCTGTGTATGTAACCGTGAAATCCTCAGAATCTGACATGACTGTATCTGAAAATCTAAAATAGCTTATATTAGTATTTAATATAAGACTCTTATAGTAATATACATTTATACCATAACATGTATATCAATCCTAAATGCATCTAGTCTTAACCAACTAATGCAACAAGTAGTGCATGTATATATGTCTCGTGAAAATCCCTTTGTATGAATGCAAAGTTTGAAAATGGTTATAGTCTAGCAAACACATTTGACCTGGTTCTATATAACCTTGGCTCTTGATACCAATCTGTAACACCCCCGAATTGGGTCGCAGCGGAATATGGGTTGAGGGTGGTACTTCATAGATCAATAACACAAGATATATATAAGAACGACCATTAAAAGCTGTTCAAAACTGATACATTAGATTTAACAAATTGTTTGTTACAAAAGCCCGAAGCTTCACTTGTTTACTTGTTCAAAATACAAAGATTTCTAGCCCATAACATATATACAAAATGTAATGCCACAAAATCTTTAATGCATGACATCCAAATCAAAACCACTAATGTATCTCTTGCACCTCGTGCCTTATTGATCCCCTAAAAACATTTCTTAAAATGTCAACATATTGTTGAGTGAATTCATAGGTTTATAAAATGTATAATGTAGGACCGCAAGATTTCCCCATGATAATGCAACATATGCAAACATCATAAAATGTAATTACGTTTTCCTAAGCTCATGACATTGAAGCTCGACATGTATGAAATGCAATATAAATTGCTAACATTGCCCGTGATAATGTTCTAACCCGCAACATCCTATGTCTGACATGGTATACGTTCGTTGTCCGGCAAACCGGCACAGTGAGCATGACTCACCCGAACGAGGATGTCAATCCCAAATAGATCTATTTATAACATTCACACTTATAACAGTAATTGACAGTTCATGATAATGGGCTCAGAGGGTTATCGCTACTTAGGAAAACACGTAATCGTAAATGTGAAATGTCCACTTGCGTCTAATTGTAAAACATGCATATGTTTCTCACCCCAAAACTTGTAAATCATTAAAATATAAAACGTGGGGCTATAAACTCACCTTGAGTAATGAATATCAGATTATATCACAGAAAATGCGTTAGATAAACGCCGAATGCAACCTAATTAATTATAGGCCATATAAGTACTAAGCATTTTGAATAACTACTACCATATATAATTCTATATAGCTACATCACCATCTAATTGCGTTTGTGAAATCGTATTTATAAAGTTAAAACGTTTATAAACATTTCATTAGTAAAAACGACGTAACTTTATCGTTTTAAGCCCGTTTCTTACGTTTCTTATGTCTACGCTTTCGTATTAAAACGAGTTATCAAAATATTACATTTTCATATTTTTAGTCCTCTGACTGTGAACATATTTTTTTACTGTTCATAGACAGTAATTATAAATTTATTTTTTATAGATTTAGTTATACGAAAACCGATATATGACGTAGTTTAGCCGTTTTAGTCTCTGTTATTAAGTGAATTCTTTTTGAGCACGGTCTTTGTTATTAAATTGTATATCATATTAAGATTTTTCATGGATGATTAATAAAGGACTGAGATGAACAGTAACTATTATAAAAATATTTTATAAAAGTAATTTTAAACATTAAGTATATAACTCGCATAATTCATAACTCCTGTCGTTATTGATCCAAAAATTATGATTCAAAATGTTTTGAAATCCTAAAAATAATTGATATCTGTGAAAAATATTAAATCTTATATATCAGTCGTGGTTTATAACTTGTTTTTATAAAATTTCTTTTATAAACCTGTTTATTAACGTATAACTTGTAAACTACGTATCTTCTTCGTTATTAATCCGTTTTTTGAGTTTCTTACCTTTTTGGAATCGTCATGAGACGAACTATTATATAAAAATATAAAATAAATATGTTATGTGTCGAATTAACACAGAAAGTTTTGATGTTTTTCATAAAAACATGTTTAAACTTAGTTTTGCACTTTTAACTTAAAACCATACGTGTTTACAAGTCCATTACTAACGCATTATACTAAGTCTTACATATTATAGTGTCCATTAGTCCATAATTTATCCAAGTGTCTAAGATAACAAGTCCTTAACAACACCTTTAAATCATAAGCTTTCTTAAGTAAACTTTTAATTACCAGTTTATAACTATACTTTTTACACTTAAACCAACATGGTACAACACTTATATTTCCATCATAACATGATATTAACAACTAAATAACATGTGTAAAAGTATGCAAAATCACGATCACAATTAAAAGTCCATTTTACATGTTTAAAAGTATCCTAAATGGTGATTTTGCTACATAGAACTTATATATACATAAAATGATAAATGTAAAGACATAAAGAGTTTTAGATGACCTTAATATGATGTGTGGTGATAACCAACAAAATCTAAACCATTGTTTAGATTACAAACCCTAGCTTGCACAACTTGAAAACCCTAAAAACCAATGAAACCCTAATTTTGCTTCTCCTCCCTCTTAATCAACCAAAAACGCCTCCAAACCTTCTTGTATCACCTTAGATATGATCTTAGTTTACTTGTGTATGTGGTAAAATAAGTTGTGAGAATTGTTTATGGTTGATGGTGTTTTGCCGTGGCCAAAAGAAAGAAAAAGAGAGAGATGGAGTTGGTTTTCTTAAGTGGTTTGTGTTGTGTGTTGCTATCACTTGTAATGCATGTGTTATATACACAAAGGACTAGTCAAAGGTGGTAAACAAAGACCAAGACTATGCAAGAGGAGGGGGGGGGGTTGGGCGTTGGAAACATAAGGAGTAAAACAAGGATGACTAGTGGTCAAAACCACTAGTCATGATATAAGTCTTACTAACTTACACATTTTTCTTAGTTAATACTTGTTCTTATGTCCCCTCATATGGAGATTATCCCATGAATTCAAGGGTGGAAGTGACTAGCTATATCTCTTGTATAAAAGAAAAGAAATTTGCAAGTATTACTTGAAATGAATAAGTTGTAGTTTTATTTAGCTAAAGTGTATACTTGAAATTTAAATGTCTTGGTTGGTTTCTTTATAAATGGGATGTCCCACTTAATAAGTGTGGGTAAAGTTTTATAAACATTGGGTATTGGGTATAAACCTGGGTATTTGTTGAAGCGTAAAAATGTTTTGGTGGTTCCGGGTATGCCTAAACGTATTTTATCGTGAAACGTAAACGTTTTACATAACCAAAAATACAATGAAAAAAGTTAATAATTATCCTCAAGATAATTACTTAACCCTTGTTTGATGTAAACACTTAATTGTTTGATGCTCGTTTATATTGAACGATAATTTTAGCTTACGCGATTTAACTTAACGATTGCAATTTAAAAGCAAACGCGTACAATACTAAAAATACTGTAACGCTCCGACCCAAAAGGGTAGAAGTATTACAAATATGGTGTGACATCAAAGGCATTCATAATCATAACACAAGCATAAACAGTGGAAGTCTCAATAAATAACCAAAGGAAAATAAGTCAACATGACTTAAGGTACATAAGTTCTTAAAAGACAGACATATCCAACCGAAATAACCGAGATAACGAAGGTCTCGAAAAGTAACAAATCATATATCAAAAATAAGATCTCTAGGGTAAGTCTACACTCAGCACTCATATCCCGAAAGCAACCCCAGCTCCTAGCTTAGATACCTGCCGCAGGCAAAGAAAATACGGCTGAGCTTACAAAGCCCAGTGAACAGATATATATAATCGAACGAAAAAGATAACAGAAAGTCAAAGGATACGATATAAGGTGCAAAGGTATCACAAGACATGATCAAAGAAATACAAATATAAGGTAAGACAAATCAGAAGTCAATTTATAGTGTAAGGTAAGATGAATCAGGAAGTTAAATCAATCCAATTAACCAACCCACAAACAAAATCATATCTTAGTAACCATGGAGTACTAGCTCCAAAATTTGGGAAAGACGTGGAATGCACACCAACCATCATTCACCCAATATCATATACAATAATATCATAATCCATCGAATACAAAACAAGCCTAGGATGCACCATAACGCCCCTTAAACAAATAATAATCTTCATAATGCGCATATAATATCAAATGGGGGACGGTGTGAGAAATCACTCACCCACACATGAGTCATGCCAAAGGTGCATCAATGACACGGCCATGTTACCTTCATGGCTAGGAAACAAATAGTGGCTTGGGTCTCAAACTGAAGGGTTCAAAGCAAAGTCATATCAAAGTTCAATGTTCAAGGATCATAGCAAAGGTCAATGTCAAAGGTCAAATAGCAAAAAAAAAAAAACCCAGAAAAAGAAAGGTAGCAACATAGCAGGGTTCAAGTAGAACATAATAACAGATCATATAAGAGAGCCAAGATAAAAGGCTCAGAGCAAAGGTAGCAAATCACATAAGTAATCAAAGATAGAGAGGAATATGTCATGAGAAACCTTAACGATAAGGTCAGAGTATCTGTACCTTATTCCGAAGCAAAGCAATATCCAATAATACAACCACAGGAAATCAAATCACTCCCGCTTAGGCCGATACCTAAAGAAGAATGATAAATTCGAATTACAACCATTCATTTTTAAGTTATAACTTTTCTAATTTTTTTAGTAACTTTCCATTTTTAGTAACTTTCTATTTTTAGTAACTTTCCATTTTTAGTAACTTTCCATTTTTAGTAACTTTCCATTTTAGTAACTTTCCATTTTTAGTAACTTTCTATTTTTAGTAACTTTCCATATTTTAGGGTTTAATATACAAAATCAACAATTTTCAAGGTTAAAAGTGTAAATATCAAAGTTTCACATTTTATTCCAGATTAAATAACCTTCCATTTCCTGTAATTTACGAAAGTCAAACCCTTAATTTGAGCACACACCATTTTACATACTTAGCCCTTGTTGTTTTATTAATTATTTAAACATATCTTTTAATATATCCATAATTACAAAAACACGTCCCCTTATAGAGCCAAATATAACAAAGTCATACATTATACATTAAATACTAACCAAACCTTCCACTTTTTAAAATATACAATTGCAGCCCGCTATTTAATTAAGTAATTTCTATTTACTTATTATATGTAATTTAAACCAGTTTTAATCCAAAATAATATCAATAGACATTTTAACAACCCCTCAACTTATTTTATATAGATTATAATAAGTATAATAACATGTTTAAAACAGACCTCATAGTTTCAGAAATTACAAATCACCCCCTTATATTTCAAAATCCAAATCGGCTAACTAAATAAATCAACCAAACCCTAATTGATTTTTCCCCACCATTTCCCAATTTTTATACAATCATTAGCTCCTTATACTTTAAATAGCAAATCGGATAACTCATTAAATCCACAAAACCCTAATTTAATTTTTCCCAATCACAAACATAATTATTACCCAATCATTAGCATTTATTTCACCTGGAAAAATTATCAAAACCCTAACCCTAATTTTATTTCTTTCCTTTTTCCTTTATTTCGAAATCGGCAAACCAAGATAATTCCCCAATAATTATTCGAATCCTCTATAAAACTATCCAACAATGGGTTTCGAACATGTTTTAATTATTTCGACCAAAATAACATGCATGATAATTTTTCTTAAGCATAGAACGAATTAATATGATGAAAAATGAGATACAAAAATACCTTTGATGATCCTTGGTGATTTTATGAATTTATGCTATTCGGTTGTGTTATTCGAACCAAAATAATTACCCCGATTGAACCAAGCACTCTACAATCTTTCCAATATTTTTCCCACGATCCTTGATCTCCAAAACACCTTAGAAAATTCGTGCTTGCCCTTGGAAAATTCTTATGCCGCCACTTTTAGTTTTTAGGGTTTTCGGTATTATTGTTTTTAGGTTTATCAAAATGAAAATGCATAAAAGAAATATACTAGGGATTTTGGCCGAGTAAAATGGGCTTTCAAATAGATAAAATCAGAATTTTAACTTTGCAATATTTATTTTGTAATTATCCTTAATTAATTTGCTTTAATTTGTAATATATAAATACATAATTATACATAATTCGGCATAATTATATATATATAATTATTAATTATTTTTCTTGTATAATATAAAGTATTTTAATCTTACATAATTTTCATAATTGTCACATGTTGTATTTTTATAATTTCTAACATTTAAATGAAGTTTGTTTAAGCTTTTATGTAATTTTTTTGCATTAGGTATTTGGTAATTTTTTACACTTGTTGAGATTTTTAGGTTTTACATTCCGACACTAGGCTAAATGTCGAGTCCTAATCTTAGCTAGAACCAAGCTACCACTTCACAATCAATACACGATCACTAGATCTACACTATCGGATTTACACAATATTCTAATAACGCAATAACATTACATTATACATCATTCATCACATAAGCATCATTCTCATCCTTCATTAGTCTATAAGACTACATTCATCA
Source organism: Tanacetum coccineum (assembly GCA_026074375.1). NCBI lineage: Eukaryota > Viridiplantae > Streptophyta > Magnoliopsida > Asterales > Asteraceae > Tanacetum > Tanacetum coccineum. The sequence goes on along the minus strand of BQNB010083629.1, from coordinate 12,239 downwards.
AATTATCATATTACACATTAAACACATTCAACATACCATACAAATCATTACATACCTTAAATGGGTCAAATTAGGCTTAACCACATCTTTTGCTAGTTTTGCCAAACTAGTCTCACATCTACTATTTAATCCAAGCTTTCTAACCAAGGCATCCTAACTTTCCTTACATTAACCACATAACACATATATGGTAAAATCAATATAATTTCACATTATAACCGGTTTACTTACCTTGAATCCAAGCTAATCAACATAAGCGTTATCACCATCATCTTTAATCCTTGGTTCTTACTCAAAATTATTACAAGCACCTATTTTTCACATTAATACAAATACAATTAACAAGGGTTTACATAACCCATTATTAGCTCTAATCATCACATGATCATATCTTAATCATATGATGAATCTCCAATTACCCTAATTAATCATAAACCATTATAGGAACATAAGTCCTAAACCCTTAACCATCTTAAATCATAACTAAAACCTTATAATTGTTATATGATCATATCTTGATCATAACCCAAAATCACCAATTTATCTTAAATCATTAATTTACCTTAACCCATATTCAATAACACATTTATATAGGGTTTAGAACATCGATTACCCAAAACCCCCAATTTGGGTTACATGAACCCTAATTAATAATTCTTTAATTAACTAAAGATATGGATTACTTACTTGGGTATGATCATTAAAATGAACTTATATCTTGATTTAGGACCTCAATTAACCTTTAAACCATCACTAGCCATTATCTCATATTTTCCCTCTCTTTTTCCTTCCCTAGGTCGACACACACACAACACAAAAAACATATGGAGTTGTGTGGAAAGTCCTGGGATTATTCCAGGATTAGTGGTATGTGTTTAATTACACATACCTTTTACCTTTAAAAACGAGCTAAAATAACCAAAAACGGACTTAAAATGCCAAATACACGCTTGTTTTGCTAATTGTATTGTGCAGGAACGGATAATTAAGAAAAGGACGAAAAACAAAGCCAAATCGACAAAACCGGACTCGGAATGGGAAAGCAAGGAAAAGACAAAGTCAAAGTCCAAGCCAAAGTCAACAGAAGTCAACCCAAGTCAACCCCGAAGCCAAAAAGTCAACAAATCAAGAAATATAAGTTTAAGGGTTGAAATTGCCAAACCCCTAAACTTATATTTATAAGAGAAAAGAGAAAATGAAAGACAAGGGGCCAAACTGCCATTTTTGCAAAGATACACTACGAGGGCCAAAACTGTCAAGCCCTAAAAGTCTTATACACCAAGGACGGCTCATGCAAAGAGACATATAACTCTTGGGGACTTGTTTTGCCAAGTCCCCAAAAGTTTTAACCACAAGGACGTACGGTGCAAAGAAACGTAACACCATGAGGGGCCAATTTTGCCCAATCCCCAAACTATCGCCCTGTCACCCCCAACCTTTTATAACAACCCTTTCCCGCCATTTTTGAATCCCAAAAACCCAGGACCAACTCACGGGTTAACTCCCTCTCTTTTACCCTGCAACCCAAACCACCCCATGGATAAACCTTTCCCCCCTCCTCCACTAAACCCCTAATCCCATTTGGCAATCCCACACTTCTCCATGACTAAATCAATGGCTCGGATCAAAGGTTTGGGGACCAAGAAAGATTGAAGGCCAGGATTGTTTGCTCTTTGCTCTCACAAAACAAACACACTTGTGTTTGTGTGTCTACAAGAAAGCACAAAGGAAGACAAGAAGTCAAGACCTAGTTGTATTTTTTTTTTGCTATAAAAGCCTTGTAAGCCCATTGTGGCCAACAGTAGTTTTATGTAGTTTTGAGATAGTATTTTTTTAAGTGTTTTTAGTTCAAGTGAGTTAGCCGTTTTTAATTTCGAATTGTAATTTTCCTTAGAAATCTTGTAATCGTTTTTTCTCATATCAAGTTTAATTTTCAGTTTAAGCTCTCATTTTACTTGCACAACTGTTCTAAAAGTCTTTCTAGTTGCTCTTATAAGTTTTTCTCATTCTACTTACACAAGTCAAAGTTTGTTTTAAAAAAGTCAAATAAAGTCAACCGTTGGTCAAATAAGCTCAAATTAGCTTATTTTATCTTCTCTTGTCTTAAAAGTGTTTTAATGATACTAGAAGCTCTTTAAAACTGTTTTTTAGTCTATTTGAGTTCATAAGTGTTCATTTGATTCCTTTTGAAAGCTAAAAGGAGTAATAAGCTATTATAGAACCCCCCCCCCCCCCCCCCCCCCCCCCCCCCCCCCCCCCCCCCCCCCCCCCCCCCCAAAAAAAAAAAAAAAGGAAACTTATTGAGCTTTTAAGCTCAGGGTAATAAAGGCTAGGAGACCATTGCTTATAATGGTTTTAAGCCACTCATCAAAAAAGAGTGGGCTTTGTAACTGAGACTACCAAAAAAAAAATTCAGGGTACGGTGGTTTCATCTTCTAGAACCCTCATTGTAGATTATACACATTTGTTCATTTTGGCTTTATTTTGTACCTTTGTTTTTCCTTGTGTTTAAACCCTGTTCAAATAGTTTAGTTAGTTTAGTTACTCAAATGCTTTAAGTTTTCTTAGTTAAAGTTCATTTAGTTTCATTTTTACTTCATAATCTGTATTGAGATATCTAAGATGATAGGTGGGGTAAGTGAGCTTATTTCCATTAATAAGCTCAAGTTATAGCTTTTTAAAATTAGCTTTATATAAGACTGATTAAGTAAAAGTAGATAAAAAAATATTTTAGGTGTTTAAGTTTTTAAAATAGATTTGATGGGACTTTTTGTTTTGCAGTTTAAATAAGAGGGTGTTTGGCATAAGAGTAAAAACGGGTCAAAATAGTTTTGTGCATGGGTTGGAATCTCAAAGTAGTTTTAGCTTGGGTTTGTAAGCTCATTTAAGCTGTTTTTGAGAGTTTTCAAGTTTAAAAATTGATTTTCAAAGCTTTTCCAAACCATCTTTTTAACTGTGACCTTTAATATACACCACAAGTGCTTATACTCATAAGCACTTGAAGTTTGAGTTTTTAAATGGCAAAAAAGTGTGTTGTTTTGTTTGGTGCTTAACAAGCTTGTAACAAGCCCTTTGACTTTTGTCTTTGGTGAGTATCTATATAATCACCTAGTTTTTCATGTGACAGTTTTAATAAAGACAAAACAGACCCTTTTTCACTTCAAAAATTCAGCTTGTTTTAATGATTTTCAAAAGCCAAAAAATTTTTGGCACAAGTCCATTTGTTGTGTAATCCATCTGGTTGAGCGTATTTTATGGTTTAGAGCTTTTTTGCCAAGCTTTTTATAATGAGTCATTATTTTGACACCGTGAGTTTTGCGTGTTATACCCCTGGTTGCATTTGGGTGATTTTGTTGCCCCGTTTTCTTTGTCTTGTTGGTTATAAAAGCCTATATTTTGGCTTATTCAAAGTGTTATATATCTTGTTTAAGCCCCTCAAAATTTCAGCTTTTGAAAAGCTTATTTGTTGGCTTAATTTTAAGCCCAAACTTGGCCTTTGAACTGTTTTGCTAGCCTAGGTGTAGGATTGCTTATCTTTTTTTTCTTTTCTGGCTTATTGAGCTTCCGTATTTTTAAGCTCTATCGTGTGTCCTATTGCTTTTATTTAGATAGAATTAGTTAGTTGTTAATTTGTTTAGCCTTTACCTAGCTTATTTGTACTAAGACCTTACGTCCTTTTTGTTTTTAAGCTTTGACTTAAGTTTCTGTCACAATTAAGCTTTTCCCAGCTTATTTGTTTTAAGTACTTAGTGTTCTTTTTAGCTAATTTTTGTCCTTAGGTCCTAGCCTTTAATGACCACAAGTCCACAAATGGACTTTAAGGCATTTAGCTTTTTTAGCCTTTAAGCTCATCGGTCACATTGAAGCTTACTTTTTAGCTTATTGACGGGACTTTTCAGACAAATGTTGTAGAAGACATAAAGTTGTTTATGACCCTAACGAGAAGCTTGAAAAACTTTGCTTTTCAAAGTTTTTCAAAAAAACAAAAGGGGAGAGACAAGAATGTCCGACAGTGAACAAGGATGAAACCCGTGATCCTCTCGATTCAGTCCCATAATAACCACACACTCTTCTACCGCTGCGCCCTTGGGTTCTTTTTCGATTAAAGACTCCTAAGGGGGAATTGATATTTATGCACGTTTTCAGCTTATTAGCTTATAAGCTGTTGTATAAGCTTATTTACGGGCTTTATTTCTTAAGTGCTTGTTTGTTTCTCATTTTTCGTAGGATTGTCCATAGTGTAAAGTATTTTTTATAAAATTTTCAGAATTTTTCGTAATCATTTACTATTTTTTATAATTTAATTTGTTTTAAAACTTTTAAAATTCATAAAAAAATTTAAAAATTATCAAAAAAATATTTTTCTTTTTGAAAATTTTATTTTGCCATATTACTAGTTTGTAGGAAAAAATATAAAACTTTTTTTGTTCAGGTCATTTTTACAACTTTATAGTTTTTAAAGATCGGTACGGGTGCGGGTTTTTTGTTTTGACTCGTTTTTGGGTTCAATACGAACTCTTCGTTTTAGGTTTCTAGTCTTTTTCATTCTTGTTTATTTTCCAGGCTAGAGAGTAGTCTTAGATGTAAAAATTTCTTCGTAGGTTATTTTTAAAGATTTTAGGTTTTTCCCCCTTTGTTCGGGATGTCGTGCTTCCGTTTTAAGCTAATTTCGGATTTTTAGGTTTTTATTAAACGTTTTAGTTTGTTTTTATCTATTTTGACTTTGCCAATCTCTCAAATCAATTCACTTCCTTCAAAACTCAAATCTTCGACTGTAATCGATTTTCCATTCCAGCCTCGTTGGATAACCGACCCGGGAAACACTCTATATAATACTTCTCGGTATCATGATTCGTTTCTAGACTTATTCCTTACTATATATTTTTATATTTTATTATTTATATTATATGTAATTTTAAGGTGTATTTGTGACAGGATCATTGAGAGAATCCATTGGTTTTCTATAAGTAAGCTGTGCAAGTGTTAGTCCTATCTAAGTGTTTAAGTTAAATAAACAATATTTATAGAAATCAAGAATAGTTCTACAAAAAGTAGTTTAGTGGACCACAAAATTTTAATAATGTAGACAAGAGAAACAATTTCACCAAGTCTAAAAAGTATTTTTATTATGGCATAAGCTCATGACCCCCACCAAAAACCTTATATGTTTTTGCCCCAATAAATGTAGCGGGTGTTCTGCCAAACACCCCAAAGGTGACATTCATATGTTAAATGCTTCATGGTCCACTAGGAACTAGAATACAAGACGGGAATAGTCAGTCCAGGATAGGATAGAATATATCATTAACACTCACGCTCTAATACATTAGTAAAACTAACGATTTTCTTGATTGTAAGGGGACTTAAGTGGCTGTGTGGTAACTTAGGCAATAATATTCTCCTGCAATAATCAGGATAGCTTACAATTTTAAACACTCCTGTAGTTCCAAAGTAAAAACAAGCATGTAATCTCCCCCCGAAAGTTTATTATAAAGCATAGTAAGTTAGGAAAAAAGGGGGGCTTGAAAACTCACCGATAGCATATGAGAATAGAAATTCAACGATGAAAGAGAGAGACGGAGAACGAACTCCTAACAGCGGATATCCTAACAATAATGTGTGAAGAAATTAAAAAAATTTATAATATTATGGAATACATAAGTCAATATATGTTATATATTATATATATATATATAATTATTAGATATATATATATAAACAAGAGAATAGTAGAATATATGTGTGCACAACCTAAGATATTGAACATAAACAAGCTTTTAAGGAAGTAGTGAACCAATTCGTTTTTTTTTAAGTTTCACTACTTATTTGAAAAATTCTATTTTTGGAATGTTTCTATTTTTAGAAAGTTTTTATTTTAGGAAAATTTTCCATTTCTGGAAAGTCTATAAATTTAGGACGTTTATAATTCGTCTAATAAAAATGTTCCTTTTCTGACAAACAATGGCTTACCAATTGTTTGATCTCAGGTTTTCAGGTTTTTTGCTCGAGAACGGGAATGCCACATAGGATATGTATTTCGGATGACTCTTCATTTTATACATTTGAAAAATTTCTTTTGAAAATACTATGTTGTAAAGAATTTCTATTATTACATTCAATGAAAATTTTATCTAAACATTTTGTCATGTTTGAAAACATGCTTGGATATTTCAAAAACTATAATTTGGGGAACTCTTGTTTGCAAACTCTTAATATTTTTAATGTATTGGAATGTGAAAACATTTTTAAATGTATTTTAATACTCTCCTTTTGAGATCGTTTTCTGTGACTTGTTCTTTTTTGTTCTTGAGTGCACCCCAATGTTACAGTTTCGATGAAGTCCATTTTTGGGGGTTGTTGACATCTAATAACCCAAACTCAAATAACAAAGTGACATCAATCCTTGTTTAAGAACAATAAGCATAATCACTAATCACCTTGATCCACACAAGCTAAGTGACATTTGATTTTATTTGACCAATAAGTGAGTAACCATGTTAACAGTGACTAGTGAGATTCACGCATGGATTTTTGTGTATACTAATTTTCTTTATGTGATGGTATATTGATAGTATATTGTCCCTTATGTTTGTGTAAAAAGCTTTTTGGCCTTGGTAAAGGACATTTAGTAAAGATTTGTGGCATTGGATTGTTTTTGGAATCTCTCTAAGTCCAAACCTCGTTGCGAGATTACCTATTAGGCTCAATTATCTTATACATTACTTTGTAAGGAAAGTTCCACATTTATGAGTGTGTTTAAGAGAGGAAGTCGAATTTCAAAAATCAAGCCAAGTTTGATCAAAACCTGGTGCGCTGGCGCGCGAGATCCTAATTTGGTTCGGCTCGGTTTTTTGCTATCGTTTATGATTTTATGTGTCCCAGACGTTTATATTTTATCGTTTTCTTTTTTTTAATACATAAAAGGATACTAGTCTATGTAATGCATCATAACATAAACGAATACGATTTATACTCATAACCCATGAACAGTTTCCTTAAATTAAACTACATTATACACAATCTTCATCACCTCTTTGCTTTGCTAAAAGTGTTTGTGACACAAAATTTTTTTGTATTTTCTCAGGTTAAAAATCTTAGCGCAAAATTTCCTAAGCATTTTCACGCAGAATAATTACAAAACGTTTACATGTGTGGTTGGACGTTATTTATAGTAGCCATGTGACCTTTACTTTGGAACTACACAAAATATTTATCCATTATATATACATTCCTTATTGTTCTTTTTTGCATATATCAAGTACTCCTCAACGATTTTCGAAGAATCACATGTCACCTTTGTTGAATCCAAAACTCAATCTGGACCTTATAAAACTTCTATTAATTCCATATATTATAAATCCTCTCCATCAAACATAAAATATTTAAAATTCAGTCAAATATACCAACGGATCTTAACGTAAAACTGATACTCTTTTAGTTTATTTATAAAACATTGCACACAATCTTTTTGGTAAATTAGCAGTTCAATTTACAAATGGCACACGTTTTTAAGTACCTTCTAGCTAAATCGTCAAAAACCAAGATACAGTATCAGTCCTACATTTGACTGTTCTAAAATTAGACCTTCGGATTCAAACAAATACTTTTAAAGAAATAAAATTCCTTTTTACTATTATTTAATAAACTTTTAAAGGCAATCAAAGACTTTATTTTTGTGAGCCCAACACCTTAAAATGCTTTCGAAGCTTGTATCTGATCGTTCAAAATTAGAAAATTATTGGGTATTTTTCTTAAAATTCCTAATTATATCGCAAGACACTAGTTTCCATTTTAGTCATCCCAAATACTTATGTGATAGTTTTATGGTATAATTTCCGTAACAACGTTGTTTGAAGCATGTAAATTCATTTACCCACACAAAGTGCTGATAACGTACCAAGGACTCTTAGAAAAATCAGTAGGGTATGCCTACAACCTATGACATTTCAGACCACCACCTTATCTTTAATCATAATTACAATAGTTTGGACATGGCCTTATAACTACTTGGAAGATGAGAACAGCATCAGTGTCGCTAAAACACGCCAAACAAAGTCCTTTTTATACCAAATACAAATTTTTTATATTGGAATTAGCTCAAATTATACATTGGCTACCAAAACACTGATGCATTTTACTAATTTAAATTTTGGCATACAAAAATTAGAGACACAAAAGGACAAAAAACATCGCATCGTTTTGTGCAAGAAACAATGGCCTAAAATATCATAGACGAAACTAAAAAAAATTTAACATTATAATTTACTAAAACGGATATTAAAGATGTGAGATGAATTGGAATTACTAATATCAGTATGAGGAAAAAAGAGATGATGATATAAGTCTTTTCTACGATGCCTGCTAGGAAAAGTAATTGTTATATCAATTTCTCACTTGCCGATGACTGTCACATTTCTATGTTCACTTCACACATCACAATTTGACATTCACAACATTAACACGTAATGCACATTACCTGCTCAGCTAAATACCTAAAACTCTGGTTATCCGTATTAATAAAGAACACCAACTGTTAAGCATGTAATTATCTGTGGTTCATGTTTTCTAAGAGTAGAACCAACATCTCCCAATGGACATACTAATATAAGGGTGAGGAAAAATTAAGAGAACGATATAACGCTTTTGTACAACGCCTGCTAGGAAACATTAACGTTATATTGATTTATAGGTTGCTGCTCACCTTGTATTCGAATGACAACTCTAACTATCCTTTATATCATATTTACCTTACCACCTTCACCGAATAAATGAGACTGATTGTTAGTTTTATAGACTAATAAAAATATACGATATTGATACACTAAGAGCAATTAAGAAAAAAATCCCTAGGAAAATTCACTCTTAAAAGTTATATTTATATATATAATAGTCTATTTAACCGGGAAAGTTTTGTCACCCGGGTCGTTTTCCCAACCGACTTGTGTAATTGAAACCGTTTTATTTGGGATTATGATTTGATGAGAGAAAAAGGATATTTTTGAGTTTCTTTATAAACTACTAAAATAAAAGCAACAATTTAAATGAAACAAATTAATAGTATTAAATAAAACACTTAAACTTAATTAACGGAACTTAAACAAAACGCAACAATAAGCAAATACACTAAATTTAATACTAAAAATGCAAACTAAATTTCTTAAATAAATTAGGACAAAAGAAAATTTTAGAAAAAGAAAAATTTTTTTTATATTTTTGAATTTTTTATGAATTAAAACTAATTTAATTAATTAAATCCTAAAAAATAGCAAATTAAAGTACTAAAAATTTAGAAAAAACTGATTTTTTAATCTTAAAAAAAAGTCTAAAATAAATAAAAACTCAGAAACTATTTTTAACGATTTTTAAAATTAAAATCCTATTTTAAACTTAAAAATTTAAGTCAAAAAATGAAAATTAAATCTAAAGGTGTTAAAAATGATTTTACTTAATTAAACTATAAAGTATTTTTTATAAAACTAAAAACTATTGTTTTCTAATTTTCTGAAATTTTTATTTTTTATGAATTTTTGAAATTAAAACTTAAGAAAAATTGATTTTAAAAATAAATACATCTTTATGGAAAAATACGAAAATTTCAGAAAAATCTATCAAAGTTATAAGGATTTAAGGAAAAATAAGAAGAAGCTCACAGCTTAACAAATAAGCCGTGTAAAAGCTTAAATAAGCTACGGCTTATAAATGGGGCTTAAGCCCAAAATTGTGTTTATCAAATAAAAGAAAGGAGATATAACCGGATGAGCTAATGAAGCACAATGGTTAAGGCGTTGGGTCTATAAGCAGGAGGTAAAGGGTTCGAGGTCTGGCAACCCCACTTTTTGCACTTTTTTTTATTTTTTAACAAAACTGATTATTGGAACTTATTAAGGACTTATTTATAAGCACTTTTAATAAATGAAACATAAGCTCAAAGTCAAAGATAAGCTCAAAAAGAGCTTATGAATGTCTTGATTAAGAAAGTAAAGCTTTTTGGGCTCATTTTGCTTGTTTTGACGAATAGCTTGCAAAAAGCTCAATTAAGCTCATATTTCAACTCCAAAAACTGTTTTAGAATCCTTAAGATGTCTATTAGCTAATTCTAACAAGTTAGAATCCCTACTAACAACTAATGCCAACTGAATCTAATTATTAAATTTGCAAACTCAGGAAAAAGAAATAAGAACTCAAGATTTAAGTAAGCTAAAAAAAAGCTCAATAAGATGAGACATAAGCTACCCTTTTGAAAACTTGACTATGTGGATACTTAACTACAAGATTAATCATAAAATACCTTATACTATAAGCTAAGCAAATCAAAAATCTAAAACACTAGCTAATACTTGTTTCTGGCTTTTTTTGTAATTATGACTCTTTTAAGCTAAATGTACCTATGCACAATTAAGCCTAGTAAATGAAAACTCGAGAAGCTATCTTGAACTATATCAATCTTTGGCTTACTGAAATTAAGATCCTAAATATTATAACTACTAACCTAAATGAGATAAAAATCGAAATACTAACTACTTGTTAGTACTGCTGATGCAAATGGCAAAAGCCAAACCAAATGTGCAGGGTAACCTAGTGAGGTTAAACCTGCACTTAACACTCTTTTTGAGTGTGTTGAAACTCAAAACAAGCAAGAACCAAACCTTGTATGGTTTGGTTCAAAATTTCACAAGTGAAATCACCATGAAAAATTACCCTGGTGCTGAGACAAACCTTTTAAGCCATAAAATCTTCAAAAGCCTAAACTAATACCTCAAATCTACTCAAAACCTTATCAATTTTGATAATCAAACTGTCTAAAAAGAAATCACCAACTGCATTTGACTTTAAAGGGTCAAACAGGCTTAATCCAAACACTCCTTAATGGCTTGGCGAATTTCATTTAAACTTATGAATTTGAGAATTATTTAACTAAACCTAATACCAGATTATTAGCAGCTTTATAAATACTTAATAAAATGATCTAACAACTAGATAAGCTAAAATCAAAGATTAATTATTATTGTAACATCCGAGAATTTTCGAAAATTTGAATGACGATTTTTTATGCCATTGGACTTTTTTGTGTATTTGACTTGACTTGGTATTTTATTGTCTGTAAAAATAAACAATTACCTTGTGACGGTAAAAATTTTCGGATACATCTTTCAAAATTCATAAATCATATTTATTATTATATTTCCCAAGTGAAGCTTATTCTTTATTTTTTTGGCTGAAAACGAAAAAGAAATAGGTTATTTATACAGTTGAATATTGATAAACGATCACTAATATCGCATTTTTCACAACTTGGGCTCCTTAAGCAATATGATGTAAAACGACATTCCGGACAACTTTTTAGTTTTAACCGAGACCCGAAAACAGTCAGAAGGTGACAGAAATACCCTCGTAAAGTTTTGAAAGCCGCATACAACGCGTGCCGACTCAAAAATAATAAAATCATATTTAATTATCACTTTTATTAAATAAAAATATTTGATAAATTATTTATCATGATATTCGAAAAAAACCAAAATAACGTTTGTTAAAAACATAATTATTCGGGTTACAATCTATTTTACGAATAAAGTTTATCGGTGATACACAAATAAGTAATAAACATTTTAAATAAATGTTATGAAACAATTATGAAATAAAGTCATGTAAATACTCATTTTTATTGAAAAAATAATTCGGAAAACAATGGCGTAAGTTTCATGGACTCGAACTTGACCAGTTAAACTAGTTCAACGGCCCTGAAACGATAATTAACTAAAATTACAATGTATTTTCACATGGCCCTATTATTTTATCTTTGCCACATTCATTATAAAATTGTTCTAATAAATAAAAAAAATTTATACTTTTCATTTCATTTTTATTTAAATTAACACACACACATACATCACATGCTCTCTCCCTCTTCAAATTCTGGCCGCCTCTCCCTTCCGGCCAGCCGCCGCCGGCCACCATGTCGCCGCCGCCGGAAAAGTTTTCCGACGAGCGTTCCAGCCGAAACCAAAAGTGCTTCTCTTCGCCCGATCTATCCGATCATCATACTCACTCTCCTCCACGCGCCTTTCCCCCCCTTCGGCTGTCTCAGCCGCGTCACCACCGACACACAGCCACCACTACGACATCCACCCCACCCACGCTGCCATCACCACCCCCATTCCTTCGTCAACACTACTCTCACCTCCCCATCATCACCACGGCCCGCAACCGCCACCCCCACTCCACCACGCACCACCACCACA
>BQNB010083628.1:0-28985 GCA_026074375.1 Tanacetum coccineum | reverse complement strand
GTCCTCTTGTTTAGCTAGAGGAGTGAGTAAGTTACCTTGTTTAAATCCTTTGTTCATTTTCATTTATAGCTTTAGATTTACTTATATGCTTATTGCTTAATTGCTTATTCATTTTGCTTATTAGTGTTTAATAATCCTAAATCTAGGTTAATAAGTATGTTTGTTAATCTTTTTCTAGCTTAATCATTTTAGATTATAGATTTACATATATTTGTCTTAAAAACCATAAAAAACCAAAATTAGTAGAGATTAGCTTAATCTTAGATTATAGCTTAATACAGTTGTTAATTCATGTTTGTTAGGGTAGTTTTAAGCTCATAGTTATCTGGTATTTAGGTTGTGTCAATTAGATTTCATTAATCATAAGCGTTTTCAAATTCTGTCTTGACTAAAGGGGTGTTTGGCATAAGCCACTTTGACTATCAAAAGTCAAAAGTTTTTGTGCAAACCTTTTGAGACAGCTTAGATTTCTTAATTAATCATTAGGCAAAGAGATTTCAAATTTTAGTGATTAGTTTGAAGTAAAAATGATTTTGTGGCTTATTTTCCTCATCCAGCACCAGGGCACTTTTTAGCTTAAATTAGGATTGCTTATAGTTGTTCTAGGATCTCTAGGCTTTGTTTGTGCTTGTTTTATGTTCATACACACTTGATAGAGTGTGTCTAGTGCAGCTTTAGCTCTTAGAATTTCCTGCATTTTGGTCCTTGTGGCATTACCAAGTGCATCATAGAACCTAGTGTTCCTGCTGCCTTACTTTTTGTGTGTTTCTTTAAGCTAGGTAACCTTAGGTCTTAGTCTTTTAGTATTTTATAGTTTAGTTATAGCTTAATATAGATTAAGACTTACATTTTATTTTCTAGCTTATTTACCTAGCTCAATTCAGCTGTCAAAATCACTAAAAAACCTGAAAACACCAAAAACAGTAGGAAATTAAGTAGATTCTTAAATTGATAACTTTAGCTTAAGGTAGTAAATTTTATTGCTTAAATAGTTAGTTTATAAGTAGCTTAATAAGTTTTCAGAAGCTCATAATCTAGATTTGCTTTTTGAGCCTTTTAGCTTAATTTGATTTTGTGCATTTTAGCTTAATTCATGAGTTAGCCATTTTCATAATCATTTTCAATAGCTTAAAAGTGTTTCCAGCTTTTGTTTCTTTTCTCAATTAGTTTAAGCACATCTTAGGGAGTTTAGAACAGCTTTTAGATTTTACTTTAAGCTTATTTTGAGCTTTTTATAGCTTATTAAGTGAAAACCAAGGATAAGCCCTTGTTTTTGTAAACAGCTTAACAATAAGCTGTTTAAGAGCTTATTAGTGGGTTTCAGACCATAGTGCTTTTGTTAAAGTTGTTCTCTCCAGCTTTTTCTACAACTTTGCTTCTTTAAGTTTTAAATTTTAAGCTTTTTAAAATTTCAAATGCTTAATGGACTTAGTTTGTAATCGGGTTGGGCTCTCAAGGTAGGTAGTGTAACTTTTTAATTTCAGTTGTTTTTCTGTTAGTCCTTACGTTAGTTAGTTAGTTAGTTTCCTAGTTAGTCCTTAAGGATTTTGCACCATCAGTCCTTAGTTAAGTATTTTAATCAAGTTTATTAGTTTTAATTAGTAATTAGGTTTAGGTCTTAATTAGTTTAATTAAGATTTATTTAAAAGATAAAAATTAGGGATTTTAATTTTTATTAATTTCTGCATATTTTCTTTATTTAGTATAATTTTTATAAAAAATTTAGGATTTTATTTTTAATAGATTTATTATTTTTATAGTTTTTAATTAGTTTAAATTTTAGAAAGATCATATCTTTTAATCTAAAAAACCAAAAATAGTAATTCCTTTTTCTAAAATTTTCTCTTTACTTATTTTACTTAGGAAAAATATAATTTCAATTATTCTCATTTTTTTATTTTTAGGATTTAATTAGAATTAAATAGTTTTTAATTGATAAAAAAATTCAAAAATAATCTAAAAAAAATATTTTTATTTTAATTTAGGTTTAGAAATTTAGTTTGCAATTTTAGGGTTAAATTTTAGTCTATTTGCTTAATAGTCACGTTTTATTTGTTTTCCGTATTTGTTTAATTGTTTAATTTGTCTTTAATTGTTCAATTTTAATTGTTGCTTTTTATTTAGTAGATATAGATTATCAAAAATATCTTTGCTTTATTCAAATCAGAATCCAAGCTTAAACAAGGTTTCAATTTCACTAGTCGTTGGGGAAACGACCCGGGTGATCATACTTACCCGGTTAAATATACGTATTATATATTATATTATATATATTTTTGAGAGTGAATTTTCCTTAGGGAATTTTCTTAATTGCTCTTAAGATTATATTTTATATATATTTTGGGTATACAAAACTACAACACCAAGTTTTTGGCGCCGCTGCCGGGGAATAGTGTTTAAGATTCCTTCGTTTTTAGTTTAATTTGGTTTGAAGATCCTTTCACCCTCGAAAGTTTCATTCTTGTTTTATAATTCAAAAATAAATATTAAAAAAAATCATAAAATATAAAAAGTAAAAAAATATGTTCCTTTTCTTTTTAGTATAAGTAAATTATAAAAATAGAAAAATCAAAAATATAAAAAAATCTTCCTTTTTAATTAAGAAATAAAAGTCACCAATTGGTAAAAATACCAAAATATAATACTCTCAACGGAGGTATTATCATAATCAATTCCGGTGAACTTGTTGGTTCCCAAATCGAACTAAAGATTTAACACTTGCCATTTGTGTCTCTACGAAGTACGGCTCACCTTGAAAAGCAATTTTTGAGAGCTACCGTGAAGTAGTTGATTATTTGGTTTTAAGTCTCTTTCGTGTAACCGTTAAAATTCATTGTTTAAAAAATAAAAAAAATAAAAAAGGAAAAAAAAAATTAGTGTAAAGTTTTGCTTTTTGCTTTTTGAGAACAATGGCCCAAATGTTACAAGCACCCATCGAGGGGTATGAAGATGCTATAGTTGTTCCACCGATCAATGCTAACAATTTTGAGCTTAAGCAACCTTTAATCAATCTTGTGCAAAGTAATAAGTTTACGGGTAGACAAGACCCTCACAATCACCTTCGATTTTTTAACAAGGTCACTTCAACGTTTAGACATCCCGAAGTTCCGAACACTTCGGTAAAGCTTTTGCTTTTTCCTTTCTCTCTAGACGGTGAAGCCCGAGATTGGTTAGACAAGGAACCTCCAAGATCAATTCTCACATGGGACGACCTTGTTTCAAAATTCATAAACCAATTTTTCCCACCTTCAAAAACCACTTACTATCGGAATGAGATCATTACTTTTTACCAAAAACCAAACGAAACCTTCAACGAAGCATGGGAACGTTTCAAAGGACTCCTTCGTCAATGTCCTCACCATGGCTTCTCGGAACTACACCAACTCGATACTTTTTACAATTCTTTGAATTCAAACGATCAAGATGCCTTAGATTCCGCCGCGGGTGGCAATTTTTTAGACAAGATGCCTCAAGAAGGTTTAGCGATTATTGAAAGCAAGTCAAAAGTTCGTTACTCAAGAAGTCGTGCTAATGATTCAAGAGTGAGTACGGATGCTCCTCTTTCTAATTCTTCACCTTCTAATAATTCTTTCGATATGCAACAAATAGCCGGCTTTCACGATGAGGATAAGATGAACTATCAAGATGTAACAAATGAGAATGAAATGGAAAGCTTTAGTTGTTACTCACTCCCGCACACATCCGTCAAAGCGGTTGAGGAAGTATGTGTCTCGTGTGGAATCGAATCACAATTAAACCATTGTCCTTTACATCGAGGTGGAAAACGATTTTCCTGTTTTTCATGACAACATCCAACAATTTCAACAACTGCAGCCGGTGTTGGTAAATTTTTCTTCAAGAAACCAACCTTCCAATTTTTGCAAGTCAAAGAGACCAACCGGGTTTCAATCAACCGAAATGTTCAAAACAACAAGGAAACCAAAACGTATATCAAAGAACCAATTCTAAATTCCAACCAAAACCGGTGGAGAAATTTTAATCAAAACCATCAATACAACCAAAATCAGTTTACCAATCACCACCATACCAACCACCAACAAATCAACCTTTGGTTAATCAAGCTTTACCTCCCGTTTCACAAATTCAAGGAGTGTCTAAAACGGATTTTGAAAGTTATGCTAAAGCAAATGATGCGAACATGAATAACTTACAAATGAAGTTAGATAATTTTCAAAGAAACTAAAATGATTTTCAAAGAGTTTACAATGATTCTCAAAAGAAACAAGATGATTTTCAAAAGATGATGCTCAGTTTCATGCAAAGCTATCACACCAACCAACCTTTAACTTCAAGTTCTTTACCATTCCAAACCCAAGAAATGAAGCCAAGGCAATTACCACACGTAGTGGTGTTTCATACGATGGACCTCCGATTCCACCGCCGGTGGTGGAAAAGGAAAGTGAGGTGACAAAGGATACGGAGCTACCGAGCACCGAAGACATCCAACCTCCTCCATTGGTCCAAGAACAAACCAAAGATAAAGAACCAATCGAAGAACCTTCTTTCGTTGCTAACAAAGCCAAACCTAATTTGCCTTACCCGTCAAGACTAAACAAACAAAAGATTCGTGAAAAGGATGATATCCTAGCTTCAAAGTTTATGAAAATCTTCCGTAACCTTCACTTTGAGCTAAGTTTCGCGGATGCTCCCATTCATATGCCAAAGTTTGCTCCATATGTTCAAAAAAAATAATGCTTAATAACAAAGACAAGTTGACATCGATATTTGACCAAACGCCGTTGGAATAAAATTGTAGTGGCGGTTTGTCCTAAAAAAGCATCCAGAAAAGCTAGGTGACCCCGGTCGATTTCTCATTCCATGTGAGTTTTTTGGATTCGATAGTTACATATCGGCCCGTAGCCGACTTAGGTGCTAGTATCAATCTCATGCCTTTACCCATTTGGAAAAAGCTTCAACTCTCAGGCCTAACTGAAACAAAAATGGTATTAGAATTAGCCGACCATACAATTTCCAAACCAACCGATGTAGCCGAGAATGTTTTTGTCAAGGTAGGAAAGTTTTACTTTCCCGTTGACTTTGTTGTGCTTGATTTTATAGCCGATCCTCGAGTACCATTGATACTCGGGCGACCCTTTCTTAGGACGGCTCATGCTTTAATGATGTTTACAGAAAGGAGAGATCACCTTAGGAAGGCTGATCAATCGTTAACCCTTAAATGTAGTGATGCTCTTTCCATTTCATACAACAAATCTCGAATCATTGAAGAAGGTTGATCTAATACGATGTTCAATTGTGAAATTTATTCACAAGACGTCCTTGGATTTTCCGATTCCATTGCTTACACAATCCTTCTCCATACTACGAATCCGAATTGTTTCTACTTCATCTCAACACTTACTCCTTTTGAATGAAGAGCGATTTCTACTCTTTGAGGAAGCCGATGCTTTTATAGCAATCGATGATGAACCAATTTCGCCAGTTTTCAATACTACGTACTACGATCCCGATGGTGACATTCTCATTCTCAAGGCACTTCTCAACAATGATCCATTACCTCACCTAAACCAAGGAGACTACTCACCCGGAATTCAAAAAGATCCTAAAGTTGTTGAACCACAGAAGTCTTCACTCGAATATGCTACTTCTTATGAACCAAAAGTTGAACTTCCCGAAGTCAACTTAAGAGTTTACACTCCGCATCTCGAGTATGCGTTTTTAGAGAAAATAACAAGCTTCCAGTCATAATTTACCAAAAGATTTAGCCGAAGAGAAAAGACCTCACTCATAACATCTAAAAACCAAAAACAAGCAATTGCTTGGAAACTTTCTGATATCCGAGGCATAGATCCAGAGTTTTGCTCTCATAAAATCCTTTTAGAAGATGATTACGAACCTTCATCCAACATCAAAGGAGGGTTACCCGCTGAAAATCCACGGACGCATCAAGAAAGAAGTAAAAAACTTCTTGACGCAGGGATTGATTATTCCGATCTCCTGGATAGTCCCATGGGGTTAGTCCCAATCCCATTGTGTTTCCTAAAAAAGGTTGGTATGAACCGTGTTTCATGACGAAGAAAATGAATTGGTGTCCTACAAGATTAGTCACTGGTATGGAGAGTTTGCATCACTATCGAAAGTTAAACGAAGCAACTTTGTAAAGACCATTTTTCCGTTGACCATACATTGGACCAAATGTTAGAGCGTTTAGCTGACAATGAATTTTATTGTTTCCTTAGATGGTTTTTTTCATGGGTAATTTTCGAAATCCCATAGATCCTAAAGATCAAAAGAAAACACTTTCCACGTGCCCATAACGGAACTTTCGCGTACCGTCGTAAGCCATTCGGTTTGTGCTATGCACCCTGATAACATTCTAACGTTGTATGTATGGCTATTTTTCACGAACATGATAGAAAAAAAGAAGGAGGTTTTTATGGACGATTTTTTTAGTTTTCGAGATTCTTTTTTCCTCATGTCTTTGCTATTTAGACAAAATGCTTAAAAGGTGGAAGACACAAAATTAGCACTTAAATTGGGAAGAGCCATTTCATGTTAAAAAGGCATTGTTTTTAGGACTTAAGAGCTCTAGAAAAAGGAAATTGAAGTCGATAAGGCCAAAGTTGATGTAATTATAAAACTACCTCCCCAACCGACCGTCAAAGGATCAGCAATTTTTCTCGGCATGCCGATTCTATCGAAGATTATCAAAGACTTTTCAAAAATCTCTTAAAACACCATGACCATCTCGTTAGAGAAAAACCGCCTTTCATTTTTCGAAGATGGGCATTTCTTGCTTTCAAACATTGAAAAAGAAGTTAACCGAAGCTCCAATTCTCATTGCTCTGAATTGGGATCAACCTTTTGAAATCATGTGCGATGCAAGTGATTATGCAATAGGTGCGGTCCTAGGGCAAAGGATTGAGAAGCATTTTCGACCAATTCATTACGCAAGTAAGACTATGACCAAAGCAGAATTAAACTACACAACAACGGAAAAAGAAATGCTTGCAGTTGTTTACGCATTTGAGAAGTTTCGATCATATCTAATCATGAACAAGAGTGTTGTTTACACAGACCATTCCGCATTGAGAATACTCTTTTCAAACAAAAAAGAGCGCCAAAGCACGATGTCTTAGATGGGTCATATACTTCTTCAGGAATTTGATTTCAAAGTTATTGATATCTCCCCGGGGGCCACCCCAAGGACTGAAAACTATGCAGCCGATCACCTCTCTCGGCTTGAAAACCCTGACGAAAATTTTTTGATCCAAAAGAGATGAAAGAAAACGTTTTCCTCTTGAAACATGAATATGTGGACTTCTCATGATGACAAAATCATCCGTGGTTTTCCGATAAGCAAACTACCACGCGGGGAATTTTCTTATCAAAGGATGCCAACCCAACAAAAGAGAAGTTTTTCAAAGGATAATAAAAGCCTTTACTTTTGGGATGATCCTTTTCTCTTTCGATACAAGTGGGCGGATCAAATCATCCGTAGAATGTGTATTTGGCCAAGAAGCTCTTGAAATTCCTCAAGCTTGTCATGAAGGACCACCGTGTGTCCATCTAGTGCCAACAATCACACTAGGGAAAGTTTTGATGCCGGTTTTTTATTGCCGTAGATTATAAAGGATGTCTTACGAATTGATCAATCTTGTGATGCATGTCCAAAGACTCAAATCTTGTGATGCATGTCAAAGACAAGGCAAAATCTCTCAACGTGATGAGATGCCTCAAAATGCAATCCAAGTTTGTGAGATTTTCGATTTATGGGGAATTGATTTTATGGGACCTTTTCCGTCGTCTAGGGGTAACAAATATATTCTAGTAGCCGTCGATTATCTTTCCAAGTGGGTTGAAGCGAAAGCGCTCCCCACCAACGATGCTAGGGTAGTTGTTAAGTTCTTAAAATCCCTTTTCTCCCGATTCGGTGCTCCGAGAGCAATCATAAGCGATCGTGGGACCCATTTTTGTAACGACAAATTTGATAAAGTTATGTCTAAATATGGTGTCACCCATCGTCTTTCGACTCCTTACCACCCTCAAACGAGTGGTCAAGTTGAAGTCACGAATCGAGGTCTCAAAAGAATTTTGGAGAGGACGGTAGGAGAAAACCGTGCCTCATGGTCCGACAAACTAGATGATGCATTATGGGCTTTTAGAACCGCTTACAAGACTCCAATTGGATGTACTCCGTACAAGTTAGTCTATGGAAAAGCGTGTCACTTACCAGTTGAACTAGAACACAAAGCATATTGGGCTCTTAAGCATGCCAACTTCGATTTAAAGACCGCGGGCGATCATCGAAAGCTTCAACTCAATGAACTTAGCGAGCTTCGTGATCAAGCTTACGAGAATTCGCTAATCTACAAGGAGAAGACAAAGAAACTACACGATTCCAAGATAAAGAACCGAATCTTCAATGTTGGTGATCAAGTCTTGCTTTTCAACTCCCGATTAAAGATTTTCTCCGGAAAGCTCAAATCCCGATGGTCCGGACCTTTCACAATCACCGAAGTTTATCCTTATGGCACTGCCAAGTTGTCTCATGCCGATGGTTCGAATTTCAAAGTCAATTGCCACCGTTTGAAGCACTACTATGGAGGGGATACACCACCGTTGGTTATCCCGGATCTCCAGACTTTCCCTAAGGACAACTAAATTCAGGGATCGAGTCGAGCTTGCGACTCGGTGATAAAAAACAAGCCGCTTCGTGGGAGTTCACCCCATGCTTATCCTTTCTATTTCCTTTCTATTTTCTCTATTATCCAATGTGTTGTGTTGAGAGAGGCTTGTACTCTTTCCGATTTCTCGATGTTTGTTGCTTGTTTGTTGTGATTTTTGTAGGATCAACCCAACAAATTCTTTGAAGCCTCTCGTGTCCGGTTGATTTGTCCCGTTCTACTCGAGCTTCTCATCCTTTGTGTGAAATTAGTTTGGGGAGATCCATATCCTTTCATCATTATCGATTAACGTTTATCTTTGCATACTTCATAAACGGCTTAGATTTTCGTAGAGACCCGACTTTAAACATTGAGGACAATGTTTTGTTTTAGTTTGGGGAAGGGAATCTATCGATTTGATGTTGCTTGCTTATTGTTTTGTTCTCACGTACCCGTTTTCCCACAAAAATAGCAAAAATTTTAAATTTTTCAGTTTTTAATGTTTTAAAAAAAAATGTTAAGACAAAAATGTAGGTTTTCCGCTGGTAAGAATAAAGAGTAATTTTTGACCCGATTGTACGTGTAGAGTTCTAGCTTTCTGACCAGATCGAACGTGTAGAGTTCTAGTCATTCCTCCCTTAAACAATTATGATGATAGTTATGTGCTAGTCTCAAGGTTAACTTTACATGCTGAGACTTGAAATCATATTAAAAAATAACTTGTGCTAATCTTAAGTAGAATTTTAAATATGCCAGTTGATTTATAAAAGCTAGCATTTACAAATTTCTCTGCAAAGAACAAGAAATGATAGTGTTATGAATAAGTCATAGACATTAAACGTAAATAATTGATTGTCTTTCAAGCTCATATGTATTAAATTGTGGCTTTTTTTTCTCACATAAGCTTGTTTCACAGTTTATATGAATGTTTAATAAATATAGTTGTATGGTTTTTTAGGTTAATAATTAGCTAATAGAAGTTTTATTAATTCCTTTGTGATAGGAATGAGAACACATCAGGAATACTCAATTTGGATAAAAATACAAAAATAAAAATAAATAAGTATCTCTCCAGATTTACCTTCATCGTGTCGAGGCGTGGCCCGAAGCTGTAGTTTTCATATAAGGTTAGGTCCGGTGTCATAATAAGTAGAATAACCTCTTGTCGTCTCGCTGATCGATGTGTGGCTTTCGAGATAAAAGGCATCGTTTACTTATATAATCCGAAGTCGAATAATTTTGCTGACATCTTGTCGGAGGCGTGGCCGATGTTGTAGCCTTCTAAAGGACTGAGGTATAATAATGTTGCTTAATTTGTCTTACTTCATGTCTTAAAGAGCCTTCGGGTATATGATATGAATGGTACCTTGCTTAAGTAGCCTAATAAAAGCCAAATTTTGGTTGCCTCGATGTGGACTTTATTCTTGATAACATTTGATCTTTTGAAAAGGGCTAGGAGTTAATTATTGTGTTCTTAACCATTACACTTTATTTTTGGAATTAAAAGTATCAAAACAAACGTCTTAAAGAGCCTTCGGGTATATGACTTAAGTAAAATCCTGAGATACAAAAATAGGATTTGCGGGAGGAAAAGTAAGTACACAATTAGTATTTATGAGTAGTGTTAGTGTCATGACTTGTAATTAACGGTGATCTTGTTTTAAAGCTTAGCATGGGAAAAGTGAAAAATCGGGGATGACGAAATTATCTTTTAGACACTTAATTGTGCTTTTTATTCTATGATCCTAAAAGTTACCTAAAAGGTAATGAAAATAATACATTATGTCAACACAAAATAAGTAGTAGTTAGGTAGTTAATTATGAAAAAAAAATCATAAAAAGAGAAAAATCTTAGAAATTGGGAAGTCGGGTGTTTTATAACTTGTGATCTCTTAATTCTCTCAACAAAAATCTTTGCTACTT
This sequence comes from Tanacetum coccineum, assembly GCA_026074375.1. Lineage (NCBI taxonomy): Eukaryota > Viridiplantae > Streptophyta > Magnoliopsida > Asterales > Asteraceae > Tanacetum > Tanacetum coccineum. Next base: position 18,417 of record BQNB010083628.1, on the reverse strand, counting down.
TTCAAAGGTTTAGTTGAAGAATTTTTTGAGGTATTTGGTTATAAGGCATGTGATATTGCGTGAGGTCACACAATCGTTTAGTTTGGGGAATTTTGATAAGTGTAAAATACACATATCCATTTATACCTAAAATAACCCAATTAAACCCAAAACAGACCAAAAATGGCAAAAATATGCTTGTATTTGCGTTTTGTGTGTGCAGGTGCGGATAAGTCAAAAATTGCAAGAAAACAGTCAAAATCAAGCAAGCCCGGGTACGAGAATCAGAAGAGTACAAAGCCGAAGCCAAGAAATGTCAAGCCCCAATCAAAGCCCAAGTCCTTTGCTAAATTTCCTTTTATAACATCTCCAGGGACCAATCTTGTTATTTTCGAAAGTTCTTTAGAACTTAAAAAGAGGAAATGAAAGAGAGGGGCCAAATGTGTTAACTTCCCAAACTCCAACAGTTTTAACTGTCGAAAAAGGAGCGGGAACCTCTTTTACTATTCATCCGTCTTCTTCATTTCACCCCCATGGTAAAATCAAGGGGCAAATCAAATTAAGGTGCGTTGCAATTTCAAGGGAGCTCAAGCACAAATGCAAGGACAAATTAGTCTAATCAAGGGGATACTTATCCCAGCTCAAGCTCAAAGGACACGTAATCAAAGAAAGAAGCACAAATAGTAGTGGGTTTTGTGCTAAACTCACTCACAAAACTAACACAAACGTCACATCAAAGAATGCCAGCCTGGCAATCCTCAGGTGTGCACATCTTGATCAAACGGCCACGATTGAAGCTCAAATGATTAGGAAATGAATGGCAGAGATTGAAGGATTGGGTAGCAAGGAAAAAGGTCCTAGAAGCTTCAGCTTGGCACTATAAAAAGGCCTCACTTCTCACACACACACCATCTAGTTTTTTTTAGTTTTCTTTTTATCTTTCTTTTTAGTAAATTTTAGCTTAAATTCGTAATTTTACTTAAATGTTTTTGTAATCTCCTTTTCTAGTAATGTAATTCAGTTTTCAATTAATGAAATTCAGTTTTTAGTACTCTAAATCTTGTTTTCTAAACTCTCATTTTAAGTCATTTTGTCTCAATAAGCTAATAAGCTCATATTAAGCTCTTTCAGTTTATAAGCTGAAATAGAGCTATTTGAATTCAGAATTAATCTTACTTAAACCTTAAATCAGTTAATTCTATTATGGATCTTATTGGATCTAAGCTTTTGGAAGGGGATCTTACCTTGGAAGAGATCCCAAGGACTTATACCTTAGCTTATTAATAAGCTAAGGAGCTTGTAGCTGCCTTAATTGGTCCCTCTTGTTTAGCTAGAGGAGTTTGTAAGTTTCTCTTTCATTTTCATTTAAATTCTAGTTGTAAATAATGATAATATTGCTTGCTATGTTTAGATCTGCTTATTTGCTTATTTTCTTTGCTTATTAGTGTTTAAATATCTCTTCTAGTGCTTGTTAGTTGTTTGTCCTAATTTGTTTTTGCTTATATAGTTATAGATCATTAGTTGCTAATTTCTGTCATAAAAACTAATAAAATCCAAAAACATTAGTTTAATTAGTTAAGATCTTAGAATTTTGCTTATTCAGTTGTTTAATCATGATTGTTAAGTTTGTTTTAAGCTAATTTTTATCTGGTATTTAGTACTTGTTCATTAGATTTCTCTTAAAAAGCTTTTCTCAACTCTGTTAAAATGATAAAGGGGTGTTTGGTTTAGTGCAGTCTCAAAATTGCACTAGCAGTACTAACCTAAGTTAGTACTGCTGACTCTTTACACTACCAGTACTAACTAAAAAGTTAGTAACTAGCCTTCACTATTAGACTGTTTGCTTACATTTCAGTAGGAATTAAGTTAGCTTTAGCTTATTACTTTTTATTTTATTTCTAGCTTATTTCATTACTTATACGTTTCAAAGTCAAATATGCATCACAGTACTTCAAAAGTACTGCGAAGTATATACACAAGCACCATAACCTCAGTTAGTACTGCTGTGTTCTCAGCTTAATTTAGAACAGTAATTTTAAGATTTAGCTTATCAAATTCAGTAGGATTTAGTTTTTAATATAGTTTAATTTGGTTTAAGTCTTAATTTGAAATTTCTAGCTCATTTTAGTTTAATTCAGCTGTCAAAAGTCATAAAAACCTGAAAATTCCAAAAACAGTACTTAGAATCTTTAGGATTTAAATTTGATACAGCTTATAAGTCTAGATTTATAAGCTTATTTAGATGGATAATAAGTAGTTTACGTGTCTTTTAAGTTTCAAAGTCTAGTTTTCAGCCTTATTAGTTCTCCTAGCTTATTGAAGTTTGTGTTTCCTTTGCTTAATTATTTCACTGAGTTTGCTTTATTTCATGATAATATACAGTAGCACAAAAATTAGTTAAGCTTTTAATTTCATTTCATTTATAAGATTAAGCATAATCAATAAGCTCCTTTTATAACTTCTTTCCTTTTCATATTGATCTAGTTTTTGAGTTTTCTATAGCTTATTTTCTAAAACCAAGGGATAAGCCCTCCTTTCTGTAACAGTTTAAAGATAACTCTTTGAAGCTTATTTGTTAGTTCAAACCCAAGTAACTTACTAATCGTGTTCTCCCCCTGTCTCCATTACAATCATTTGCTTCTTTGAGTTTTTTTATTTTAAGCTCTTTAAAAATTCGAATGCTTATTGGACTTAGTTTGTTGTCGGGATAGATTCTCAGGGTCGAAAGTGTAACTTTTCGATTTTAATTGTTTTTCAGTTAGTCCTTTCGTTAGTTTGTTAGTTTCCCCGTTAGTTTCTTTGTTTTTTGCACCATTAGTCCTTAGTTAAGTTTTTAATTAAGTTTAATAGTTTTAATTAGTAATTAGGTTTAAGTTTTAATTAGTTTAATTAAACTTTTATAAAAAGATAAAAATTAGGGGCTTTTATTTTTAATAATTTTCGGCAATTTTTCTTAATTTAGTGAAATTTTAGTTTACATTTTAAAATTTGTTACTTGCTTAATTGTCATTAATTGTTTTTTTTAGTAATAGCTTTTCCAAAATATCTTTGCTTCATTCAAATCAGAATCCGATCCAAAACGTGGTTTCAATTGCACTAGTCATTGGGGATAACGACCCGGGTGATCATACTTGCCCGGTTTAATATACATATTTTATATTATATTATATCTTTTTGTGAGTGAATTTTATAAAGGGTAACTTGGTAATCTTCTTAATTACTCTTAAGGTTATATTTTATATATATTTTTACGTGTGTTAAAACTGCAAATCACTCATGCTCAAACTACAAAGACATACTATAAGCATCAAGATTCAATAAGCAAGAAAGCTAAAGTTTATGTAAAGACAAAGACTTCCACAACTCTGATATTTAAGATCTTCCTTTATGATATCAAGATTACCAAGACAAATATTATTAAGGGATATTGTTAGAAAGCTTTCAAGATGATGTAAAGTATAAGCATGTTGGTCAAGACACAAGATCGCAAGGTGACAATGGCAATAATTACAACAAAGGAAAAGACTTAAAGATCTCGGAACAAAAGACAAAGTCGAAAGACAATGACAAAGGCTCAAGATCTAAGATCACACAACATAAAGGAACAAGCCTACAACAAAGATAAAATCCAAGTCAAAGACTTAAGAACTCAACGACAAGACAGTCTCAAAGACCTTGCTTCGGGGGAGATTGTTACCCTCAAAAATATTAAGTCGAACATGGAATCTTCGGTCATTATATTATTTATGTTGTAATAGGCTAAGATAGGGTAACGGGATCATTAATGTAATCTAATTATGCAAGTATTGCGGGTTAAAGCCCAAGTAATCCTGAGCCCGGCCCGTGACACGAAATCTAGGCGTCCAAATAAGGAACCTAAGTATAAATACCTCTTCTTCACCATAATGGATAAGGTTTGGTTGTCATCCATTTTGTAAGGTTTCACACATATTGTTTTTAATCAAACGTCCTTTTATTTTCTCTCTACCTTTCTTCATCATCCCTTCCTTCCTTTCTTTTTCTTATTATATTCATGTTAAATAGTAATATGAAGAGAAAGTTTTTAGATAACAGCTACAATCACTTATCTCTGTGAACTCATTCCTTGTCTTGTTGCTGACATTTACTTTAAAATCAAACGTAGTAAAGAAAAATAAAATAAGTCGGGTTTCAAAAGTCATGTACTAAAGATGAAATGTTACAAGGTGACGGGATAAAGTCTTGTTTGAATTAATCAACATGTTTCTAGGTGATGGGTATAAGATGACGTAGTGTATCAGTAGTGAAATGTGGGCCCGGGGGGTTGGTGGGGGGGGGGGTTTTTTTTTAGATGAGGTGTAACTTTACACACTTTTTTATGGTCAATAACAGTCTAATCATAGCAAAAAGTGCTAAAATATGTGCTTAATCGTTTCATTTTGCATTTTTAGCACTTGGAAGACATTTAGAGGAAATACACGTACCTTGGGCTCTATTTTAGAAGAAACGGGACAAGAGTACGACTGTACACAAAAGAAGGCTTGACGAATTACTCCCAGAAGGTGGAGACAGCGTCAGGAATACTCGCAACGCCATCTGGATTATCAAGCGACCAAGTTATAGAATTTATGATGGCGTCTCGACTGTAGCCGTCATAAAGAAACCCTAAGGTGGAGACAGCGTTGAGATTTATTACGACACCATCGCGAATTCTTTTCTTATAAATTTAAACTCAATTTTAGGGTTTTAGAGAGCATATTGAGTAGAGTTCGGTAGAGAATGATTTATAGCTGACTTTGGGAGTATTTTAGGGTTTCCCAACCCTTTTATAACCTTCCTTAATCGCTTGATTCAAATATAGTGGAATTTCTATAATATCCTAATCTTTCAATATGTCTTATTGTTTGAGTGGTTATTGTGCTTTGCTTATCTTTAACATGCTAGGCTAGATCTCATTAGTGTTTGCTTATGATTGAAAGTGAAATGGTATGTAGATCCTAATAAAATTGCTTCTTGATTGATGTGTGTGCATGTTTAGACTCTAAAACCCTAGTTACTTAAGTGTATCAAAGATCTAGAGCGACATGATTGTGTAGAAAAGATTCCATCGGTAATAGTTTTCACAGTACCTTACCCATCTATGGATGATCCCCTTTAAGTATTTTAATGCGCGTCTATCTCTCCTAGGCGTCTTGTAATAGTTCTTCAATACTACCTTACTTGTGGCGTTTTCCCTACAAAGTATCACATAGAGTTATTTTCCGAGTAATTCGTTATGCTTCTCAAAAATACTTGCACGATACATTCTCAAGTTGACAAGAAATAGAGTTAGGAGAAGCATACTAAGGATCATGCATGATTAAGTAAACACTTCTCTTTTATCATACGAATTCTCCACATTAGATTAGTTTTAGTTATTAGATAATTAGTTAAAACAAACCCCCTTTAAACCCGAGATTTAAATTGCTTTCATAAAATATAAAAATACAAAAATATTCTTCTTTCAACCTGTAGACCTTAAGTTACATCTAGTTTGAACCTTCACACGCTATTCCCCTAGAGAACGATAACAACCCCCGTGTCTTACCTATACTACACTACAACGGTTAGGTACACTGCCTTAGGAGTTGTAAAACTTAGTGAAGTTTTGCCACCTCATTAAAGTTTTTGGCGTCATTGCCAAAGAATAGTATAGGTTTTAAATTTTATTTAGTTTACGTCTACTCTCTTGAGTCCTTTTCAATAATATTTTTATTTCTTGTTAATTATCTTTCTCATAAGTCCTATCTTGTTCTTGTTTCTTCTTTGTTCGTAAAAAAAACCTTGTTTAGTTTGTAAATAAAGTTGTCATTCAAAATGTATAGTTATAGTTATTCTAATTTAGATAAAATAAAATGGTTGGCTGAAACCTTAAAGAAAGGTTCCCCTTTTAAAAAAGATAGTAATGGTCCCCTTTTAAGAAATTATCAACTTTGGTAGAAAATTTCTATGAGGAGAACCTATAAAATAGGTGATATGACTGAGTTAGCACCTAATCACTTGCCCTAAGAAAACATATGAGGGGGAATTAGAAAGTGAGATAGTTATGATTAAGATACCTAGGTGTATGTCATGATTATGTTCTAATGATACATATGATGATCCTATAGGTAATCTAGATAAGATGGAGGATGAGGTAGGAAATCCGAGCCCACAAAGTACCCCACAAGTCCTCCCATCATTTAAGGTATACACACCGCCCGTGATCTATCTTGAAGAAATAAAAAATACTTTAGGAATCTCGATGGAGGTAGAACCTTTAGATGAAACGCAACTAGAAGGTTTAGGCTTGAATACTTGTAATCATGACATTCCTCTTAGTTCGAGGGAAGTTCCTAGTTTTGATGAACTGGAGATTCAACCAAAGCCCTTACCTAATTGTCCATTCTTAGATGTAAGTCTAGGAAGATAGAAAAGAGGCCCTCGAACCCCCAATTTTTCAAATTACATTGTCTGAAAGTTTAAGAATGAAGGAGTTGATCACTTAACCATACACACAAAAAACACCGCCTTCACCTTATGCGGTGTCTTTCTACCCTAGGGATGTGTATTGCTATTATCACCCATGCCTAGATGACCCTAAGAAACATCATGGGTTTAAACCTGGTTAATTAGGATAAAATGGATCACTAGGTGTTGATTTTTCGGATTTAGAGGTGACTGAAAATGATTTCTTGGGAGAAGGATATAGTTGACCCCTTGGACCTAAAGAGTTAGAAAAGGGCAGGATTAAAGAAACACATCCATGTAGAGCATGTAATCCAACAACACTTTTCAAGCAAATGGCTCCTTCTCACCACAATGGTGTGTACCCTACTATCACCCGCACTTGACCTTAAGTGTAAGGAACCCACCCTTATGACTATTAAATAAGGTAAAGAGTTAGCTCGTGACTCGAACAAAAATAATAGTGCTTCTCTCGGGAGCAACCCAGCATATTTCATTTTATTTGGTTATTAAATCTTGCATTTTGGGTGTGTCTGTGCTTTGTATCATTAATTGTTTAATTAATTGTTTGAAAATAATTTTGTAATCATGCTTTGTTTTGATTTTAACCTCGTCTTAATCTTAATCAAAGGTATTTTGCATAATCAAGTTTTAGTGGAAATATCCGGATTTATAAAATATTTCATACATTTAAATAAATAATTTAGATTAATTCACGTCTTGTGTGTTTGTTTGAGTCATATGATTGTGTTAATAAATTTTGTGGTTTTTGCAGTAAATTTTTGTAAGATATACTAATAGGACTTACATGCAGAAAATTTTCAAGAAAAGAAAAAAAAACATTCTTTACAGCACGTGGAGATGGCGTCTGGATTTTTCTTGGCAGCGTCGTCACCTTGCTACAGTAAAATTCATATTTTTTATTTTTTGAAAATTTTGTATAATTTTTGTAATTTGTAATTTGCTTAAAACCTGTAGGAAACCACAATTACAATAACACATTCATCCTATCCTTTATTTGTTTTCGTAGAGTCAAAAACCTCATAAATCTTAGTTTTTTAATTCTTATCATTCTGGCCAATTTTAACGCTAATGTTATTGTAATCTGTCTTTGAATTGCAGGTTATATCTGATAAGGAGAAGCCCGGGAGTTCTTAGGAGTTTCATGTGGACAATTCTTGGATGACGATTTAGCCGGGATCATTTGTTTCTTCTCCATCATTGAGCAAAACCAGGGGTGTACTAGTTTCTTTTGCTCTTTTTCTTTTCCCTTTATTTGTTTACGGGTACTTTGTGGAACATTAGGACAATGTTCATGAATAAGTGAGTGGGGAAATAAAATCCTTAGAAACTATTCTTTTATTTTTCTTTGCTTTTTCGCTAAAATGAAGAGTAATATATCGAAACATAGCGTAAAAGGTAATTTTGACCAAAATTTAAAAAAATTTATGGCACATACCAGTGAAACTAAGTACTAGTAGCGTCTCATTGGATAGGAAATTATATGACTAGCACAAAAACCCTACCACTCAAAAAAAATTCCACCCCAAATTATGAGGTTTGCCCCTAGATCTTTAGGAATTCAAGTTCATATCTTTGATACCCAAGATAATTTATACCTTTAGCTTTCTCGAGTTAAAGAAAGAGCAATTACATGTGTCGCGTTCATGGATGTGTCCATACACGTATGATTTTGTCGCCTTTTTTGGAGCATTGATATCGGTTTTAAATTATATGAGAGTGTACCGGTAATGTATTAATTCTAGAACATTGCTTCTAGTGAATGCATCTCAAGACCGCATAGTGAGTATTAAAATTTGCTAAAAGATAAGAGCACTAGATTAACCATGTTTTAAAACATGTAATTGTAACAGCTCAGTGTAGGAGTGTATCTATAAACCACAAGTGATGTTATGAAAAAAAGAGAAAAGAAAAAGAAAGTGTTTAATGTAAACTTGTGTAAAGTTTGTATACCTTTGTCTAAGTGGTCGAGTCTTTGGCTTAGCAACCATATCAGCGTGTATTCTTGTAAATGATTAACTCACCACTTCAACCTAAATTCACCTAAAAAAAGTCATTCCCTAAATATTTCCCAACCGTTTCTGTTTCCATGTTTATCATATTACACCTACACCCACAACCCTATAAAGACCATCTTTGATAGTAACTATTAGTACTTATGCTAACGTACTAGGATTGATCTTTATACAAGCCTATGGTAATTTGTATGCTATGACAAGTAATTGGTGTTAAATTTTCCATTTCCCATATTGTTATAATTCATTATACACCCGAGAGAAAGAGAGAATCCAAACACTTATTGTGAGGTGCTAGTGTATAATTTATGTGCTCCTAGTTACGAGGTCTAATTGATTGTGCTATAAAATCCTTTAAAGAGTAAGCTAAATGCCCTTGATATTGCTATTGTCTAGGTGGAAAAGCTCATTTGCTTGGTGACAAGCTTAATCCAAGTGTAGGGGTTATTTGAAAAGTGTGTAAATTTTTATACACTTTTTCAGGGTCCATAATAACCTATAATCATGTAAAAATGCTTAAAAATTATGTTCTTAATCATTTCTTTTTGCATTTTTAGCACTTGGAAAACATTTGGAGGAAATACACGTGACTTGGGCTCTATTTTGGAATAAACGGGACAAGAGTACAACTTTACACAAAAGAAGGCTTGAAGAATTACTCACAGAAGGTCAAGATGGAGTCAAGAATACTTGCGACACCATCTGGATTATCAAGTGACCATGATTCGCTGATAGCGTACACTTATATATATAATAACACAAATGCAGATCTCAACCAAATGCCCTTGACCAAGGCAAAAAGGTAAAAATCTACAAAAGGCTAAAATATATGAGAATCAATAATAAAAAGATTCCGGAAGAGATATTCCCGGGTCGTATGTCCCAACGAGGCTGCAATTGAAAGTTATCCTGGTTTGATGAGAAATTGAATGATGGAGAATATATGATATGAACACTGATATAATTACAACTAAAATTAATTAAATAAAATCTAATTTAATCTACGGGAAACAAATATAGGAAATAGGGATCTTAAAAACTACGGGAAACAAAATTAGTTATAGGGAAATCCTAAAATTAAATCTAAATTAAATACGGGGAACAGAATAAGGTATCGGGAAACCTAAATATTAAATAAAGAAAACTAGAACTAAAACGGAGGTCGTTTGAATGCTAAACGAAAAGAAACGGTAAAACGCACCCGGTAAAAACGGGTCTAAAACTGAAATTTAAGAAAAATTAAGCCTATACTAAATTTTATATTTTTCCTAGACACTAAATGACAAAAGAAAATTTTGTAAAAAAGAAATATATTTTTTTATTAATTTTTGGATTTTTTATGAATTTTTAAAGATTAAAAACTAATTAAAACTAAGAAAATAGAAAAAGACAAAAATTAAAAGTTATAAAAATTCTGAAAAAATGAAATTAAATAAAGAAAAAATTAACAATTCTAAAAATATAAAAATGCCCAAATTTTACTGTTTTAAATAAAAGTAATTAAACTAATTAAATTTAAACCTAATTTAATTAATTAATAAACCTAAAACTAACTGTTGTTAACCTTAGGGGACTGACAGTGAAAGGACACAAGGACTAATGGGGAAACAGCAAGCTGACAAAGGGGACTAATAAAGGTAACTGAAAAAGAGGAAATTACACAAATGGTCCCTGAGTTGGACCCCGATTACAAAGCAAGTCCAAACAGCTTATTATCAAAAAGCTATAAAAGCAAAGTTGTTAAGGGGCTTGAGGGGAGTCTTTTTCATAATAAGCACTTAGCCTCAATCTCACTAAATAAGCCAGAAATTTAAGCTTTTGGACTGACAGTACTTAATAAGCTTATGAGCTTATTTTTCTTTCTTATTGGGATTTAAGCTAACAAAATAAGCTACAACTAATGGGGGACAGTTAATAAGGAGAGGGGAATCCTAAATAAGCTAAAGTAACCTATAATAAGCCTTAAAATAAGCTGATCTATTATTAAGCTAATAATGACAGTTTATAAAAAACAGAAAAAGGCCTACTTTAAGCCTAATTTAAGCTAATCTAATAAGCAATCTAAATTAAATAAGCTGCTAAACCTACTAGATAAACCTATAAGCTATAAGGAAAAACACTAAGAACCTAGGGCTTAGTTATGCAATAAGCTAGAAAAGGGGGCTGAATTTGGAGTCTAGCACCAGGGGAGCTCAAACAGTGAGCTTAAGGGCTTTTGGGGCTTATGAAAATAAGCACATCAGTGCTTTTTACCTAAAACCAATCACAAACAGATTAAAAAGGGTGGTCAATGAGCTTATTTTCAAAGTTTGAGAGCTTAGGGCCTAATTTTAACTGCTGATAATATGGGGCTCTAAAATGCTAATTTCAAAAATCATTGCATACATACCAACACTAGATGACGTGGTTTTGGTACAATTACTATGACGGTGACAAATGGCCTTTGAAAAGAGCTAGAAACAATAACAACAAGCACAACAACAGTGTGCTTAAGCTGCATAAGCAGCTGGAATGGTTTAGCTCACTTTGGCTTATTGAAAATTTGACAGAATATAAAAGAGACTTAAAAACTTATTTTCAAACTAAAAATGGTGATTAAGGTGGCTTAATAAACCCCACACACTCAGCCAAAGTTGGCTGAGTGGTTACAACCCATTACAACACCCATTTGACCCATTTTAAAGTCTAAACCAAACACCCCCTTAATTTCTAAATTCGGGTTTTTAGCCCTTTTTAATGAAGTAAAGGCTGAGAGAATCACTTATAAGTGAGGTTTAATAACTTTTAACACATTTTTAAATGATTTAAACAGAATTAAATAACTTAAATTATACTTGAAATTTCGATAAATGCAATAACAAGAGAACTCAAATTTTTTATTAAAACTTCCAAGAAATACAACTCAAAACGTTTTAAACTGAATACAATAACTTTAAAGCAAACTTGATTAACATTAAACTAAGAAAGTAAAAAAAACAGGGATGATGGTGCTTCGGCTTGGTTTCTTTTCTTTTATACAAGTCCAAAGGCATCACTTGGTCTTGGGATGAGCTTGTTGTGAGTGTGTAATGTCCCCAAGGTAATCCTAGCCTTCCATTGGCTTCTCTTCATCTCAGCCATTGGATGGGGGTGCGGGTTTTTGTGTATGTTGAACTGGAAAGGGTTATAGGGGTATTGGGTTGTGGGAAATGGTGAGGGGTGAGCTGTGAGTGTACTAGGGAGGTGGTATGGGCTAGAAACCGTGGGGGAGAGGTGGTATGGTTTTGGCGGTAAACGGGTTGAGTACAGTTTATGGTTGCAGGTTTAAAAGGAAAGTATGGGGAAGAGGCAAAAACAACCCTCCATCTTTCTTTTATTATTCATTTCATTTCAGCCCCAAAATAGTTATAAACTAAGTTTGGAAAGTGACCAATATGGTCCCTGCGTTTGTATAACAAAAGAAAACAAAGAGAGTTTTGGCAAATTGCAAAAATGGTCCCTCTGGTTTTTATAACTAATAAAAAAGGGAAGTTTGGAAAATTGCAAAACAGCCCTTGTGTTTTATTTTTCTATTTTTTTTTCTTTTTAAAACAACTTTCAAACTTGGCATTTTTGGCCCTTTTCTTTATTTTTTTTCATTTTTAATTATAAAACAAGGTTTTAAAATTTACATTTTTGGTCCTTATGTTTTATAAAAAGGATTGTGGGCTTTTGTTGGGCTTGGGTTTTGTGTTTGGGCTTGTATTGGGCCCACTGGGTTTGGGTTTGGGCCCAATAAGGTACAGGTTTGGTTATTGGGCTTTTTCAAGCCCAATAAGGTTATGAAGTGGGTTTTGTGTGTACAATGGCTGAGATTGGCTGTAACTGGGCTAGGATTGGGCCTTCAAAGTCTTCACAGTCTTTGTCAATTGCACACAAATGGGCTGTTGAAATTGATTGAGGGCCCATTTGGTCTTCACAGTCTTCATAGTTATACTATTGGGCTTTCCCGGCCCATCAGATGGGTTAAGATTGCATCTAATAGTATTCTTCAGTTCCGCTACCGGTTTGAACTGCTGATTCTTCTCTGTATTGATCTCAGACTTTGGCATTTTTGGACTTTGGCCTTGATTTTGCACAAGTCCTATTCATTCCCATGCTCAGTTTTGTCATTTTGGCTTGGTTTTCTGTCTTTTTGTTGATATCCACTTCCTGCACAATACAAATGCAAAACAAACATATATTTGGCAGTTTTTGTCTGTTTTTGGTCATTTAAGCTCGTTTTTTAGAGTGTACAAGATATGTGTTAATTAAGCCACTATCAAATCCCCCAAACAAGTATTGTGTGTCCTCTACGCAAATGTTATGAAGTAAACGATGTAAGCCCCTTTTCCTCCAACCAGTTTCGAATTTACCACTAACACAACTAATATTGTTTGATTTTCCCTCATTTTTTTTTTTTTTAACAAGTTTGACTTTCTTTATTTGTTAACACGAGGGGATCATAGAATGAGAAGCTCCGTAAGTGACTACGGATGTCCAGACGGATAATTTTCATAGCCTCGATTTTTCACAAGTTCCAACTAAGCAATTAACAAGATTCAATGTCGATATAAGTTTATATGTTAAGGCCCTCATACTTATGACTTGGTGAATTTTCAACTCCCCACAGGATATTTCGCTGAATGTGTGTACTCAGTTTAATTTAAACCATAGGCCAACTTATTTTCATAGTCATAATTCAAAATGAATCATGACTCGAAAAGCAACAACTTATTAAGACCATGTCGTAACTGGATTTTCGAGATTTAAACTCAGTACTTTTTGAGGCAACATATTCACATCATAATCATAGTTCTTTAAAGCTTTAGGAAGCGTGCTTAGTTTGAACCCCTTACCTTCGTGGTTAACGGAGAAGGATATCACAACCAACACCGATGTTCTTAGTTTGAAAACCCACCCCGTTGCTAAGCGTAGTGGAAAATCACATCACACCTTATTCCTAAATAGGCTAAGGATAGTGGTCTTATTTGAACCCTCACCTAACCTTTCTTCCAAGTAGGAGAAATCACGACACACCAAATCCCTAGAAGTAAGGACGTCTTAGTTAGAACCCCCACCCGTTGCTAGCGGAGTGGGATATCACGACACATCTTTTTTTACTTTGCGTCATAATGTCAAATGCATGCTTCATTGCAAAATTTCATATTCATAAAGCATTTTTGCATTCACATTTTTCATTCATGCTTCTTTGGCATTTATCTTTAAATCACTATAAAATCTCCGCTTTGAAACTCAGTTATAAATTTTGAAGCTTTTTCTGAAAACATCGATCTGACTTAGTTGAATTAAATTGAGTACTATGAGGAGGCGGATTAGAAATTCATGGGAGAGAAAAGCCACCAACCACAAGTTACTCGTATAAGTTTTTAGAAGAATCTTGCTTAGCACATAAACTTATATTTAACTCTATCATTTCTCGTTCTTCACATTATTAAAATTCAAAGCTATAGAATTCGTGAAAGCTCGGCCTAAAGGAACTAGCTAGGGCTCAACACGCCCGATCAAGTCAAAAATTATTCTTATTCTACCCAAAAAGAAAAGCAAAACTGTGACAAAACACTTATTATATTTTTGAAAATTTTTCAATTTTTTCATTTTTTTTTATTTTGTGTGTAAAAACGGGTTTACTGGTAACAATGCTGCAGCAACAATCAATCGAAGATACCCCCCCAAACTAAACGAAGACATCGTCCTCGATGTTTTAGGGTATTACATTATTCCTAAGGCCATTTAGAGGTATCCAAAAGATAAAATGTTTAGACCAGTCCGTAAGATTAGGATATCGGATTCCAAATGAAGCTGAGGATGTGAAACTCTTGATGAATGACAAAACTGAGAGTCTTCACAATCCGGGCAATCCTGGACAATAAATAACAACAACATGGAAACCCGGTAATGAAAAGACAAAGCTATCTCACAAAATACAACACTTATTTTATATACAACTACGGATAACATGGCTGCCTCCCACGAAGCGCTTGTTTAGGGTCGCAGCTGCTGACCCAGCACAAGGATTTATTAATCCTTGGGGCAAAGTTTTGGAGATCTGAACTAACCAAGTGTGGTACGTTCCTCCAAAGTAATGCCCTGACGCGATGGAACCATTCACTTTGAAATTGGCCCGTTCGCTATGAGAAAGCTCAACATTGCCGTACGAAATACTCTTAGTGATGGTGAAAGGGCATTCCAAACGGGATTTTAGTTTGCCCGAGAAAATCATTAATAGGAATTAAGAGGAGGACTCGATCACCATAAATTGGGTTTTTTTTTTGTGTGAAAACAACGGTTTTGATCTGGAGTCATGGAGGCCTCTTTGTTTTGGCCTTATAAATCAAAGAGCTCCATAGGCATGATCACGAAGTTCATAAAGTTCATTGAGTTTGAACTTTCCCGTGATCACACCGTAATTACGGATCGAAAGTTTGCTTGCTTTAAAGGCCCAGTAGCTTTGGCCTCAAGCTCATCGAAGATGGCATTCCTTTCGTCCATACACAAGCATGTAAGGAGCAGCGGTCGCCAAAAAATTGATTTCGTCACATAGCATACAATAAAATACACAAATGCAAATCTCAACCAACTGTGCCCTTAAATCCAAGGCAAAAGTCAAATCTACACAAAGAGATTAAAATAATAAGAATCAATTATAAAAAGATCCCGGAAGAGATATTCCCCGGGTCTTTGTCCTCAACGAGGCTGCAATGAAAGTAATCCTGGTTTGATGAGAATTTGAATGATGAGAATATGTAGATATGATGGAAACACTGATATAAGTTACAAACTAAAATAATTAAATAAAACCTAATTTAACTACGGGAAACAGATATAGGAAATGGGGATCTTAAAAACTAAGGGAAACAAAATTAGTTATAGGGAAATCCTAAAATTAAATCTATACTAAAATACGCGGGGAACCAGAATCAGCATCGGGGAACCTCAATACTAAAAATTAAGAAAATACATGCTAAATATAAATTAAAAATCCAAATTAAATTCTAATTAACTAATTGAAAAAATAAAAAAAACTAGAATAAAAAACGGAGGTCGTTTGAATGCTACAACAGAAAAGAAACGGTAAAACGCACCCGGTAAAACGGGTCTAAGACTGAAATTTAAGAAAAATTAAGCCTATACTAAATTTTATATTTTTCCTAGACACTAAATGACAAAAGAAAATTTTATAAAAAAGAAAAATATTTTTTTATTAATTTTTGGATTTTTTATAAATTTTTAAAGATTAAAAACTAATTAAAACTAAGAAAATAGAAAAAGACAAAAAATAAAAGTTATAAAAATTCTGAAAAAATAAAATTAAATAAAGAAAAAGTTAACAATTCTAAAAATATAAAAATGCCCAAATTTTACTGAATAAATTAAAAGTAATTAAACTAATTAAATCTAAACCTAATTTATATTAATTAAATTAAATAAACTAACAGCTGTCAATTATAAGACTAACAAGAAAGGACACAAAGGACTAACGGGAAGACAACAGACTAACAAGGGGACTAACTCTGCTAACTATAAAGAAGAAAATTACACATTGGTCCCTGAGTGGAAAAACCCCCCCCCGATTACAAAGCAAGTCCAAACAGCTTATTATCAAAAAGCTATAAAAGCAAAGTTGTTAAGGGGCTCAAGGGGAGTCTTTTTTGTAAAAGCACTTATGCTTTTTACTCACTAAATAAGCTAGAAACTTAAGCTTTTGATGGCTGCAGAAGCTCAATAAGCTTATTGGCTTATTTTCTTTCTTATGGGGATTTAAGCTAACAAAATAAGCTATAACTAATGGGAAACAGTTAATAGGGAGAGGGGAGTCCTAAAATTAAACTATGGCTTCCTAATAAGCCCTAAAATAAGCTGATCTATTATTAAGCTAATAATGACAGTTTATAAAAAACAGAAAAAGGCCTACTTTAAGCCTAATTTAAGCTAATCTAATAAGCAATCTAAATTAAATAAGCTGCTAAACCTACTAGATAAACCTATAAGCTATAAGGAAAAACACTAAGAACCTAGGGCTTAGTTATGCAATAAGCTAGAAAAGGGGGCTGAATTTGGAGTCTAGCACCAGGGGAGCTCAAACAGTGAGCTTAAAGGCTTATTCAGCTTAACTCAATAAGCTCTTATGAGCTTTTTAGCCAAAACAAAATCCAAACAGGTAAACATTGGTGGCAAATGAGCTTATTTTCAAAGTATGAGAGCTTAAGGGCTTTTTGAAACTGCTGAATATGGGGCTTAAAATTGAGGGATTTCAAAAATCATGCAAAGCTAAACTTTGACTTATATTGTCAAAGTAAAAGGGACAGCAATTTGGGATCCTTAAAAAACATTTTGGTGACTTGAATGAGCTCAAAAATGGTACTTAAGCTGTTTCCATCAGCTTAAGTGGTTTGGTTTCCTTATTTTTCTTGCTAAACCTTGACAGAAAATGAAAGAGCTAAAAGCTCATTTTTTAACTGAAAATTATAACACTTTTGGGCTAATTAAACCTACACACTCAGCCAAGATTGGCTGAGTGCACTTGACCCATGCCAATCCCATATTGACCCATTTTCAGACTAAACCAAACACCCCCTTAATTTATAAAAAAGGTTGTTAACTGTTTTTTATGGGTAATGCAGGCTGAGAAAATCAATTATAAGTGAGGTTTTATAACTTTTAACATGTTTTTAAAGGATTTAAACAGAATTAAATAACTTGAATTATATTTCAAATTTCGACAAATGCAATAACAAGAACTCTTAACTTTTTATATTGAAAACAGCAGTATTACAACATAAAGCTTTTAAAACAACTGAGTACAACAATTTTAAAGAAAACTTTAATTAAAATTAAACTAAGAAAAGTAAAAACAGGGATCATTGGTTCGGGTTGTCTTCTCTTCTTTTATAGAGGTCCAAAGGCATCACTTGGACTTGGGACGAGCTTGTTGTGAGAGTACAAGGTAGCATACTCAATCCTAGCCCTCCATTTCTTTTGAATACCATCTCACCATTGAAGGGGGTCTTCGGGTTGTGTGATTGTCAACAGGGAAGGGTTATAGGGGCAGGGTAAGTGGGGAAAGGGTATGGGTGAGCTGGTGGTGGTACTTGGGATAGTGGTATTGCAAGAAAACAGTGGGAGAGGGGGGTATAAGGTTGGCGGGAAACGGGGAGGTACAGTTATGGTTGCAGGGGTTTAAAGAGAAGAATGGGGAAGAGGCAAAAACAACCCTCATACTTTCATTCTCTTTTCATTCCATTCTTGGCCTTTTTTAGTTATAAACGAGTTTGGAAAATAACACATTTGGTCCCTCTGTTTTATAACAAAAGAATTAAAAAGAGGTTAGGGTAATTGCAATAATGGTCCCTGCGTTTTATAACTAAAAGAATAAAAGGGTTTTGGCAAATTGCAAAAATGGTCCCTCTGGTTTTTATAACTAAAAGAAATAAAAAAGGGAAGTTTGGAAAATTGCAAAACAGCCCTTGTGTTTTATTTTTCTATTTTTTTCTTTTTAAAACAACTTTCAAACTTGGCATTTTTGGCCCTTTTCTTTATTTTTTTTCATTTTTAATTATAAAACAAGGTTTTAAAATTTACATTTTTGGTCCTTATGTTTTATAAAAAGGGTATTGGGCTTGGGTTTTGTGTTTGGGCTTGTATTGGGCCCACTGGGTTTGGGTTTGGGCCCAATAAGGTTTAGGTTTGGTTATTGGGCTTTTTCAAGCCCAATAAGGTTATGAAGTGGGTTTTGTGTGTACAATGGCTGAGATTGGCTGTAACTGGGCTAGGATTGGGCCTTCAAAGTCTTCACAGTCTTTGTCAATTGCACACAAATGGGCTGTTGAAATTGATTGAGGGCCCATTTGGTCTTCACAGTCTTCATAATTATACTATTGGGCTTTCCCGGCCCATCAGATGGGTTAAGATTGCGTCC
>BQNB010083627.1:2339-28986 GCA_026074375.1 Tanacetum coccineum | reverse complement strand
TTTTAGCCTGCAGGGACCAAAGTTGCTAAATGACCAAAGTAGTATTAGAACCTCAAGGTTTTAGCCTGCAAGGACCAAAGTTTCCAAATGACCAAAGTAGTACTAGAACCTCAAGGTTTTAGCCTACAAGGACCAAAGTTGCTAAATGACCAAAGTAGTACTAGAGCCTCAAGGTTTTAGCCTACAAGGACTAAAGTTGCCACAATTGAAAACTTATGCAAGATTTAATGAGATATAATCTCATATATTCCATAATGTTCTAGAGTTGTGTGGTGTTCTGTGTGTGTCAAGTTAAGAAAGAAAGGGGGGAAAAAGAATGATGGTCTAATGGATGATTGAAGGTGAATAAAGATCCTAAATCAAGAAATAAGCTTATACCAATGATCCTACATATGTAAGTAACCTCCTATTGAGTTGAATTGGTAATTTATGAGTTAGGGTTTATGTACCCAATTTGGGAGTTTTAGGTAAAAAGTGTTTTAAAGTAAAGTGATAAGGTTATAATAATTATGGATGAAGTTATATTGATTAAAGTTAGTAATTTTGTGGGTTTTCATCATATGATCAAGATATATGATGATTAGAGATGTTAAAAGGTAAGCTAATGCTTGTATAAACCATTGCTATAGTATGTTAATGATGTGTATAAGTATTTATGAAATGTGTTATGGTTTAGGAAGCAAGGATGATGATGATGATTATTATTATTATTATTATTAAGCTTAGCTTGGAGCTAAGGTAAGTAAAATGATTATAACATGTTATTATATTGAATTTGGATATATATGTGTTATGTGTATGATTGAACTATGGTAAAGGATGTTTGGATTTATGGTGTTGAATTAAAGAAGAATGAGGAGCTAGTTGGCCTAACTAGCCAAATATGTGTTAGACTAGCGTGGAACTAGTTAAGGTATGTGATGACTAGATGAGTTGCTATAAAGATGGTTTAAGTAATGATATTTGTATTATAATGTGAATGTTAATGGTATAAGTGCTATATGCAAGCGATGATATGATTTAGTCCTTTGGACTACAAATAGAATGAATGTAATGCTTATATGGATGAATAAAGCATAATGCCATGTTATTACTCGTTTTACTTACTAAGCGAAAGCTTACGTGTTTAAGTTGCAATGTTTTGTAGGTCTAATGTGAAGAAGGTAAGGCCTTGGAATAAGGCACATGGCTTATGAGAGTATATGTTGGATTATGCATATGAAGTAAGTGTTAGTAGCCGAGCTGGAATCGATGTTAAACCCTCAAGTAAAGTAAAATGGTTTGTAAATGTTCTTGTCAAGTGTCAAGGTCTTTTGTATGGTCTTGTATATAAATAAATGCAAATGGGTCAAAAGAGGAATGTAGAACGGGTCAAAACGGGGCGTTTGGCAAACCTCGCAAAGTATATGTTTTGGGTCGTTTAGACCGTAAATGTTTATGGAAATGATGTAATATAGTAGTTAAATGAATTCTGGAAGTTTTGATGTTATGTCATGTTATCAAGGTCGTTTTCCGGAAAATGGGTCGAAGTGCACCAAGGAGTGTGCAGAAAATGGGTCATGTTGTTTTAGTTGTAAAAACTAAACCATACCGTTTTGAAGGTATTCGAGTCTATTTTCATGTAAAGAGACCTTCAGGGGCTAAATGGTAACTTATTTTGGTCAGTTTATAAAAGAATGACGGCACGTCTGTTTTGGTATGTCGTTTCCGCGAAAAGTTTTCAATTTTTGGTCAAATGTAGAGTCGAAAAAGGGGCGTTTCACAAGTTACCAAAAATGGCATCTCTTACTACCTATCATGGCGACACTCCATCGATTAGCAGGACACGTACAATGACTTCAATCTGATCTAGTCGATCGTAATTATTTTTACTTGTTTGATATGGAATCATTTTTTACAGCAAAAGCTCTTAATATGTGCATACCAGGTGGCCCAAAATTTGAGCCATTGTATCCTGACATGGATACAGGTGATGAGGATTGGAATGAGTTTAATGATATAAATAAACTCATTATCCGTACACCTTTCAGGACAGAGTATAGGATTGCGTTTCCTCATTTGTACAACAATAGGCCTAGGAAAGCAAGGTTGGGTGTATATCTTACACCAATGGTTATGTATATTAAACCGGAGGATCCTGATTCGCCTGCATTTTATTATTATCGCCTGTTAAACGTTATAACCTCTGCTAACAAAGGTCGGCCTGAGGATGACAAGGATGAGGACGGTTTCTATTTTCCAGATGGTGTTGAGCCCTTGCTTACAAGCACTCCCTTATACACAGACACTACTGCTGATGGTATTTCTTTGTTGTTTGCACCTCGTCCCTTTAACATGAGATCTGGTCGGATGCGACGTCCCTCTTGTATCCGAGTGGTACAAAGAACACTGTCCTTCTTATCCGGTAAAAGTTAGGGTTAGCTATCAGAAGCTGTTGAAATGTTTTGCTTTGAACGAATTGCATCATAGACCCCCTAAAGCTCAAAAGAATAAGCACTTGTTCCGCTCTCTCCAGGCTACCAAGTTTTTCCAAACCACAGAACTTGATTGGGTTGAAGCAGGTCTGCAAGTTTGTAAGCAGGGGTCTAACATGCTGAATCTGTTGATTCACAGAAAAAATCTAAATTACCTGCATCTTGATTACAATTTCAACTTGAAGCCCATAAAAACTCTTACTACTAAGGAGCGTAAGAAGTCACGGTTTGGCAATGCTTTCCATTTATGTCGTGAAATCTTGCGGTAGACAAAGCTTGTGGTTGATGCAAATATTCAGTACCGTTACGTAGATGCATTCCAGTTGGCTGATGGTCTACAATATACTTTTTCACATATTGGCCAGTTGACTGGTATGTATCGTTATAAGTACCGACTCATGAGGCAGATACAAATGTGTAAAGATCTAAAGCATTTGATCTATTATCGGTTTAATACTGGGCCTGTTGGTAAAGGGCCTGGATATGGTTTCTGGGCACCTATGTGGAGGGTGTGGTTGTTCTTCCTTCGTGGTATCGTGCCATTGCTGGAGAGGTGGCTAGGAAATCCACTTGCTCGCCAGTTTGAGGGACGACATTCTAAAGGCGTGGCGAAGACAGTGAAAAGCAACGTGTTGAAAGTCACTTCGACCTGGAGCTTCGTATTGCTGTGATGCATGATGTTCTTGATGCAATGCCAGAGGGTATAAAGCAAAATAAGGCGAGGACAATCTTGCAACACTTTAGTGAGGCTTGGCGTTGTTGGAAGGCGAATATCCCCTGGAAGGTTCCTGGATTAGCTGCTCCAATTGAGAACATCATTCTTCGATACGTGAAGTCAAAATCTGATTGGTGGACAAATGTTGCTCACTATAACCGTGAGCGTGTAAGGAGGGGTGCCACAGTTGATAAGACCGTCTCTAGGAAGAATTTAGGGAGGTTGACTCGTCTTTGGTTGAAGGCAGAGCAGGAGCGCCAACACAACTATTTGAAAGATGGTCCATATGTGACCCCAGATGAAGCCGTGGCTATCTACACTACTACAGTGCACTGGTTGGAATCTAGAAAATTTTCACCCATACCATTTCCACCATTGTCTTACAAGCACGATACAAAGCTTCTTATCCTTGCTCTTGAGAGGCTTAAGGAATCCTATAGTGCATCTGTGAGGTTGAATCAGCTCCAAAGAGAAGAACTGGGCTTAATTGAACAAGCTTATGACAATCCACATGAGGCA
This sequence comes from Tanacetum coccineum, assembly GCA_026074375.1. Lineage (NCBI taxonomy): Eukaryota > Viridiplantae > Streptophyta > Magnoliopsida > Asterales > Asteraceae > Tanacetum > Tanacetum coccineum. Next base: position 25,278 of record BQNB010083627.1, on the reverse strand, counting down.
TTATCAAAGATAAAACGTCATCTTCTGACCCAACGTGCTTTTAAAGAAGTTAGGATTGAGTTCATGGATTTGTATAGCTATCTGATTCCGGTTTATGAGATTGAGCCTCTTGAGAAGATTACTGATGCCTATCTTGACCAGTATCTATGGTATGAAGGTGACAAGCGTCATCTATTTCCCAATTGGATCAAGCCTGCAGATTCTGAGCCACCACCACTCTTGGTTTACAAATGGTGCCAGGGCATAAACAATTTGCAGGGTGTATGGGATACTGGTGATGGTCAGTGTGTGGTTATGCTTCAGACAAAGTTTGAGAAGTTTTTTGAGAAGATCGATTTGGTGATCCTTAACAGGCTTCTGAGATTGGTCCTTGACCACAATATTGCTAATTATGTCACGGCGAAGAAAAACGTCGTGTTGTCTTATAAAGATATGAGCCACACAAATTCGTAGGGACTGATTCGTGGCCTGCAGTTTGCGTATTTTGTAGCACAATATTATGGATTGTTATTGGATCTTTTGATTCTTGGTCTGACTCGTGCAAGTGAAATTGCTGGTCCACCACAGATGCCGAATGAGTTCATTACCTTCTGGGACACTAAAGTTGAAACACGACATCCAATAAGGCTGTACTCTCGGTACATTGACAAGGTCCACATCCTATTCCGCTTTACACATGAGGAGGCTCGTGATCTTATTCAGCGTTATCTCACTGAGCATCCTGATCCTAACAACGAGAATATGGTCGGTTACAATAACAAGAAGTGCTGGCCGAGAGATGCGAGAATGAGGCTCATGAAACATGATGTGAATCTTGGAAGAAGTGTTTTCTGGGACATGAAGAATCGTCTTCCACGAAGTATCACAACCCTGGAGTGGGAGAACAGCTTTGTTTCTATATATAGCAAAGGCAATCCAAACTTGTTGTTCAGCATGTGTGGGTTTGAGGTCCGTATATTGCCAAAAGTAAGAATGACTCACGAGGCGTTTAGTAACACAAGAGATGGAGTTTGGAATTTGCAGAATGAACAGACAAAAGAGCGTACAGCAGTGGCCTTTTTACGAGTGGATGATGAACACATGAAAATGTTTGAGAATCGTGTGAGGCAGATTCTTATGAGTTCAGGGTCAGCAACGTTTTCAAAAATTGTTAACAAGTGGAATACAGCTTTGATAGGTCTAATGACATACTTCCGAGAAGCGACTGTGCATACACAAGAGCTCTTAGATCTATTGGTCAAATGTGAGAACAAAATCCAGACCCGTATTAAGATCGGATTAAATTCGAAAATGCCTAGCAGGTTCCCTCCTGTGATATTTTACACACCCAAAGAGATCGGAGGCCTTGGAATGTTATCAATGGGCCACATATTGATCCCGCAGAGTGATCTTCGTTACTGTCAGCAAACAGATGTTGGCGTAGCACACTTTAGGAGTGGTATGAGCCATGAGGAAGATCAGCTAATCCCCAATCTATATCGTTATATACAGCCATGGGAGAGTGAGTTCATTGATTCACAACGTGTTTGGGCTGAATATGCTCTGAAGAGGCAAGAAGCCCAGTCACAAAACAGGCGTTTAACTCTGGAAGATTTGGAGGACTCGTGGGATCGTGGAATCCCAAGAATCAATACCTTGTTTCAGAAGGATCGACATACACTAGCATATGACAAAGGATGGAGGGTGAGGACTGATTTCAAGCAATATCAGGTTTTAAAACAAAATCCATTTTGGTGGACACATCAGAGGCATGATGGTAAACTTTGGAACCTGAATAATTACCGAACTGATGTTATCCAAGCACTTGGTGGTGTTGAGGGAATTTTGGAGCATACGCTATTTAAGGGAACATATTTTCCAACATGGGAGGGTCTCTTTTGGGAGAAAGCTTCAGGTTTTGAGGAGTCAATGAAGTACAAGAAGCTAACAAATGCTCAGAGATCAGGGCTGAACCAGATTCCAAACCGTAGGTTCACACTTTGGTGGTCACCTACCATTAACCGAGCCAATGTTTATGTCGGTTTCCAAGTGCAACTGGATTTGACTGGAATATTTATGCACGGGAAGATTCCCACCTTGAAGATCTCTCTTATTCAGATCTTCCGTGCTCACTTGTGGCAGAAGGTCCATGAGAGTGTGGTGATGGATCTTTGCCAGGTTCTAGATCAGGAGTTGGATGTATTGGAAATCGAAACTGTGCAGAAAGAAACAATCCATCCAAGAAAGAGCTACAAAATGAACAGCTCCTGTGCTGACATTCTTCTATTTGCTGCACATAGATGGCCAATGTCAAAACCGAGCCTGGTGGCTGAGCTGAAGGATAACTTTGATCAGAAAGAAACTAAAAAGTACTGGATTGATGTGCAGCTTCGCTGGGGTGATTATGATTCTCATGATATTGAGCGTTACACGAGATCTAAGTTCATGGACTACACCACCGACAACATGTCTATCTATCCTTCACCAACAGGGGTGATGATTGGACTAGATCTTGCATACAACTTGCATTCTGCTTTTGGTAACTGGTTCCCAGGGTTAAAACCGCTGCTTGCCAAGGCTATGAACAAGATCATGAAGTCAAATCCAGCTTTATATGTTTTGAGGGAGCGAATAAGGAAAGGCTTGCAATTGTATTCTTCAGAGCCAACTGAACCTTACCTGTCGTCTCAAAACTATGGAGACATCTTCAGCAATCAACTTATCTGGTTTGTTGATGATACAAATGTGTACCGTGTGACCATGCACAAGACCTTTGAAGGAAATCTTACAACAAAGCCAATTAATGGTGCTATATTCATTTTCAATCCCCGCACAGGACAACTGTTTTTGAAGATTATTCACACAAGCGTGTGGGCAGGGCAAAAGCGTCTTGGTCAACTTGCCAAGTGGAAGACTGCAGAAGAAGTGGCTGCTCTTGTTCGGTCATTGCCTGTTGAGGAACAGCCAAAACAGGTCATTGTCACACGTAAAGGCATGTTGGATCCTTTGGAAGTCCATTTGCTTGATTTCCCCAATATTGTTATCAAGGGAAGTGAGTTGCAGCTTCCATTCCAAGAATGTATGAAAATTGAGAAATTTGGTGATATGATTCTGAAGGCTACTGAACCGCAAATGGTGTTGTTCAATATATACGATGATTGGTTGGAGAGTAATTCATCGTACACAGCGTTTTCCAGGCTAATTTTGATTCTGCGAGCTCTACATGTGAATAATGAGAAGGCAAAGATGTTACTCAAGCCTGATAATACTATTGTTACGGAGCCCCATCACATTTGGCCATCACTTACGGGTGATCAATGGATAAAGGTTGAAGTTGCTTTAAGAGATCTTATATTGTCTGATTATGCAAAGAAGAATAATGTTAACACCTCAGCACTGACACAATCCGAGATACGTGACATTATTCTTGGAGCTGAAATTACTCCACCTTCTCAGCAGCGCCAACAAATAGCTGAGATAGAAAAACAGGCAAAGGAAGCTAGCCAATTGACCGCTGTAACCACCAGGACTACCAATGTTCATGGTGATGAGCTCATTGTTACCACCACGAGTCCCTACGAACAAGCTGCTTTTTCTTCCAAGACAGATTGGCGGGTGAGGGCAACATCAGTTGCAAACCTTTATTTGCGTGTGAACTCTATATATGTAAACTCAGAGGACATAAAGGAAACTGGGTACACATACATTATGCCAAAGAATATCTTGAAGAAATTCATTTGCATTGCCGACTTAAGAACTCAGATTTCGGGCTATTTGTATGGTGCAAGTCCTCCTGACAATCCTCAAGTGAAAGAAATTCGTTGCATCGTCATGCCGCCACAATGGGGTACTCATCAACAAGTGCACCTTCCATCAGCTCTCCCTGAACATGGCTTCCTTAATGATCTTGAACCACTGGGATGGATGCACACTCAACCAAACGAGCTCACTCAGTTATCACCACAAGACCTTACCTTCCATTCTCGGATGTTAGAATACAACAAGCAATGGGATGGAGAGAAATCTATCATACTTACTTGCAGTTTCACTCCTGGTTCGTGTTCATTGACCGCATATAAGCTTACCCCAACAGGGTATGAATGGGGCCGTGCTAACAAAGATAATGGAAGCAATCCTCATGGGTATCTTCCAACTCACTATGAAAAGGTCCCGATCCTTCTAAGTGACCGTTTACACGGTTTCTATATGGTTCCTGATAACGGTCCTTGGAACTACAATTTCATGGGAGTGAAGCATACAGAAGGCATGAGGTACGGAGTAAAGCTAGGAATCCCACGAGAATATTATCATGAAGATCACAGGCCAACACATTTCTTGGAGTTTAGCAACCTGGAAGAAGGTGATATAGCTGCAGGAGACCGGGAAGACACATTTTCTTAAATACAAACGATGTTAAACATTTTGTAGGCTTTTGACTGTTGAGAATTTATATCGATTATTATCAAAACTTCTGTGAAAAAAAAAATATATTTGTATATATTAGCCCACAATTTCTTTTGTTAAGATCATTGCATTTTTGTTACAGGATGGGTCAATGTACAAAAGGCACAAAAATATAAGCGATATTACAGATATTGAATACGAAATACCATTATGATCTTAAAATTTATAGACGATAAGCGGTATATATTGTTTCTTCTTATTATTTTTATTAATATTACATAAATATTTTTACCCCAAAAGATAGGCGACAGATGGAGTGTTTGAGATTTTGTGAAGGTTTTGAAAGAGGCGAGATTGAGATGTTTGAAAACCTGTGGTTTGAGTGGACGTATAATTATTATGAACGGGATAAGTTATATGGTTCATGTTCTGAAGATGATAATCAGAATGGTGATTCCGATGTAAGCAATTTGGTTTATGTGGAGAATGATGGTAATAAACTTGGATGGAAGTCGTGCTTGGCTGGTGGAAACTTGAGTCAGATTCGGACACTGCAAGTAGAAACTCAATAGGATGCTTTCATGACGGAACAGTTTATAAACTTATCCTCATTACAGTAGAAGTATATGACCGATACCATAAGAAGCTATAAATTAGAGGTGAAATCTACAATACAAAGCCCGGTCTGCTCATCAGAGGTTCTGTTTCAAATGTCACATTGCAATTTTAGTGCCAAACCAGTATGCTGTTAATCACGAGAACCAATCAGTTTTGCTGTTCCTTGAGTCATATTTAAAGGTGTATTCTATATTAGGTTAGGCAAAGGTCCAATTGCTACTGTGAAAATAAATAATTTAATCTTAGGAATCGGTTCAGTGTTTAAATCCTACTTTTGTGTTTGATATTACAAGGTTAGTAAATGTGGGTTAACTGATTTAAAGTTTATTTTGTATATGCTGAATGGCTATTGTACCTTTCTAAAAGCTTCAGTATGTTGGCTATTAGGAAATCAAGATCTGACCCATAACATAAGCAGTGATAGTAAGAAGATTTGTGATATTCTCCAACTAAATCGTGTGCGAGTTAAATTTTTCTATAAGAATTTACATGTGACGGGTGACAAGCAACTTGCCACTGATTTGTAATTATCGTTTTAAGTTGACTTTTCAGATTCTTGCATGAAAATTATATTGGCCCGTATAATACTTAACGATTAGAAAAAGCAAGTGTTGGTGTTAAGCAATGATAATCAGAGTCTTTAATTTGACTGCATACTCTAAAAGGCCAGCAAATCAAATTTTCCATTGAAAAATCTTAGTGGTTTTATGGCTTATTATGGAATTATGCATAACCATTGGTTCAGTCAATACAATGACCATAATATCTTTTTCTCAAAATAAATAGATGACAAATTAAAGATGTTTTAGAAAAGTCTTTGCAAAACCTTGACTTACATTTTTCTAATAAATTTGTATCTTAGAAAATTGTAACAATAATACAAAATACACGAAGAAAGAAACTAAAAAAAAAAAATCACAGGCTTGGTTATCCATAAAGGGCAATAATGGTCCTTTCGGTTTGGGGATAGTCTTAATTAATTATTCTTAAGTTCACTTGTTTTCAAGAACATGTTTGGTGAACCTGATGATCTTATATTGTGCCTACATGTATCCTGATTAGTCACAAAACATATAATCAGATCCTGATTAGACTTCCATTTTGCGAAAGCAGCATTTTTCAGTAAATCTGTATGTGAATAAAAAAGAAAGAAATAAGTAAGAAGGATAAAATGAGAAAATATCATAGCAAAGAACCATTAGTGATTGATTTGGAATAAGTTAACCTTCAAAGACTTGGATATAGTTGACTAGGTCAACCCCAAGGTTTAAATGAAGTATACTTAAAAAAAAATATGCAACCCCCGACACTCAAATGATGCATAAACATACACTAATTCTCATGAGGTTTATTTTCGTGTTCTTATTCGTTTTCTTTCATGGTAAATAAGTGTTTTTTGTAGTCTATTACACAAATGCATATTCACATGTTGAGATATTGTTCTGAATGCAATTTTCTTCCACTTTTGCAGGAGCTTCAGGGACTAGTATCACTGTGGTTAACAACTGTAACTTCACTATTTGGCCTGGAATCTCAGGCGAACCTGTTCTCAATATCACCGGACTCGAGCTCACAAAAGGCACTTCGCGCTCGTTCCAAGCTCCGACGAAGTGGACGGGTAATATATGGGGTAGGACCGCTTGCAGGCTCAATGGTTCAGGTCATTGGTCATGTTCCACTGGTGACTGCGACACTGGTGAAATGGAGTGCTATGGAAAAACATACACACCACCCGCTACAATTGCGGAGATAAATATAGGCATGAACCGGGGCTCCTATGATGTCAGCATCTTGAACGGTTTTAACTTGCCAATGACCATAGAGCTCACAAGCAGGCAGTTTTTATACAAAAAGATGGGTTGCGTTAATGACTTGAATCGACCCCAATACTGGAAACTTGATCATCACTGAAGGAAGCACAACCTTGATGACTATTACTAACATTGACGCTGGTCCAAACCCGAATGTGACTGCAACCCTTGAAGACAATGGTAATTTCCGGCTTATGAATGAAAATGATAAGAGGGTTTTGTGGCAGAGTTTTGATCATCCAACTAATGTACTTTTACCAGGTATGAAACTTGGGTCTGACATTACTGATGGAATTATACATTCATAACAATTTATAATTATAACATCAAAGTATAAATATAGCGGAAGCAATTAGGATCAATTAACATGCATAAATAATTAACCAAGATTAGGGTTACATACCTTTTGATTCTAGCAAGAACAAGAATCAATAAAAAAGTTTTAGATTTACTTCCCTCTTGTTAACTACCGCTCATACAAAATGATTTCTTCTTTGATTTTAACAATTTTGTACTAATAGACTGACATATTGTATTGTAGATGAGAATAGAAAGGTAGAGCTAGATTGGCCTAAACGATTTAACATCATTGAAGGAATTGCTCAGGGGTTGCTATACCTGCATAAGTACTCGAGAATGCGTGTTATTCACAGGGATCTAAAAGCTAATAACATTCTTTTAGATGAGAATATGAACCCCAAGATAGCTGATTTTGGCATGGCAAGAATGTTTTTAAGCAAATTCAGGAGTGTGAGAAGCGTATGAAACGAGTGAGTCAGATGGAGTTGGCTAGCTAGAGGTAGTTAAGGGTGAAATTGGTAGGAAATATTAATTGTAAATGGAGAAGTTGAGTAATGCTGCAAGAGATAATTTTACTCCAAAAGCTGGGTATGGATTGGGACATGAATAATTGGTGCTATTCCATTTGTTTTGTTCAAGCTAGTCACTGATTTGATTGTTCATCCCACTTCTTGTTGTTTGTTACCTAAACAAAAAAGTTGAACATGTTTAAGACCAACTTCCTTCCCTTGCCTTGCTGCTCATTTTATCACCTCAAATGCATTATCCTTGGTTCCATTTGTAAAAAGAAAACTAATTATATCCTTTTCTTAATAATATATGATGTGCTGTTTGACTACCACTTGTTAAATGCTCAGTTTTCTTTAATAAATTTGTATGATACAGACGTAAGCAATAAACCAAAGAGAAAAAGGAGCAAGTTTCCTTTGTGAATTGAATGACGATAAAACCAGTCCCTTTTAATGGTTCATTTCTTGGAAATAGATATCAATGGAAAACAAAGACCAGTTGGTGCTGTCTTCATTGTTCCATTTGTTTTGTTCAAGCTAGTCACTATTTTGATTGTTCATCCCGCTTCTTGTTGTTTGTTACCTAAACCAAAAATTCCCTTGCCTTGCTGGTCATTTTATCACCTCAAATGCATTATACTTGTATTCATTTGTAAAAAGAAACCACTCCCCCACACTGGGTTTATACCTTAGTAGAGCGGGTTTTCTTAAATAATATATTTCCAGTTTGTGAAAAAAAAAAATCTTTGTAAAACTCTGACCACTTGTTAAAAATGCACAGTTTTCTTAAATAAATTTGTATTCTAAGACGTATGCAATAAACCAAAGAGAAAAAGGAGTAGTTTCCTTTTTGAATTTGTATTCTAAGACGTATGCAATAAACCAAAGACCAGTTGATTTGAGGAAAGGGATGTAAAGTCATACCCGTCTAAAACGGCGAGCATATACCGAAGTAAAACACATAACACTGGTAGTAAAGGGACCTGATAGTTCGGTTAGGAGGGTGCAGGGCCGGTCCTGAATTTTCGAATGCCTTGGGCGAGCCAAAAAAAATATGCCCCTTCTACGTGTTATAAACGAACAACACGCTGTCTTTTATAGGTTTGTGTCTTATAACAAAATCCGTACATTAACATAATAAAACACGGATAGTTAATTGATTAAATCTTGGTTCAAATCTATGCTTATCCAACTCCAACACGTACCGCATCATAGCCTTATGTGTTTTTCGTGTCGGGCTCTTAAAAACATTTCACCCGGGCGTCAATACATTACCGAAATTTATAAAACATGATACTTCGCAACCTTATTTCTGCATTGATTCTCATCTAATAAATTAAATGTTACATTATGAGGAGAGACATTCAGAATCTCAAGTAGAACATAGATTACCTAAAACGACGCAATGAAGTGTTTTTTGAAGTAAAAACATCAAATATTTATTATGGTAAAAAAAAGTTTCATAAGTTTAAGTGTGGAACAATATCTTATGTATCTTAATTCTATAAGGTAAATATAGCATAATGGAAATATACTTTAAAATATTACTAATATGTAATAAACTATAAAAATAATTATTTAATTCATTTCACACGTAACAAAAATGTTAGATGACATATTCTTAGGGCCCGTTTGGTTCAAAGATTCCTTCAGTATTGTTAAGAATTGGATTTAATTCAATATCTAAAACGGTGTTAAGGTTAAAAACTGAATTGAATGAAAAGTATAATTTTCTTAGAATCCATGTACTAAGGAATTAAACATTATTTATACAAAGTGATGGAATCTTAAAATCCATGTACTAAGGAATTAAACATTTCGTCTCACGTCACTCGTCAATATTTTTAAAATTTTAATTTTAAAATTTTTTTTTTATTTAAAAAAATTTAGTACTTTATTTTTTAAAAAAATTTACTACTTTATAACGTAAATTTTTTTAAAAAAGTAATTTTTTTTTAAAAAGTAATTTTTTACTTGGTAAATTTATAAAAAGTAATTTTTTTTTTAAAAAGTAAATTTTTTTATAAAATGTAAATTTGAAAAAAAAAAGTATATTTAAAAAAAGCATATTTTTACTTGGTAAATTTAATACTTTATAAAGTAAAAAGATTTTAATTTAAAAAAAAAAAATCTTTTCTGAAATAGCGTATGAATAAAAATTTAAAACAACTTTTTTTTAAATAACGTACTAATAAAAAATTAAAAAAAAGTTAAAAAAGTTTTTAAAAAATTATTATTTTTAAACCAAACATAAATCTGGCATGAAATTTCATTTATTTCTCCAAACCAAACACATGACATATTTTGAATTTTGACATTCCAATTCCGTAAGATTCACAATCCTTGATAGATTTCAATTCCTTGAAAAAACATTCTACGAACCACACGGGCCCTTAGTTGCAAAAAGTTCAGATTTTTTTAGTCATAAACACAAGCCATAGACGTTACCGAAAAAATAAAGGTACGGTATATGTTAACATTTTTTAATTACCAATTGTTTAAACAAATAAATGTCTTTATGTCCTCACACACATGATCCACTAACAATAAACAATAAGTTTTTTTCTCTCTCTTCAATAACTCTTTTTCTTCTTTCTCAAAAACTTTCATCCTCAAAACTTTCATGTCTACTTCTCCGTAATTTTTTCTTTCCCATATAACATTGACCTAAACTTTGATGCCGTCCTGAAATTTGATGCCCTGGGCCGTCGCCCGGCTCGCCCGATGTCAGGGCCGGCTTACATATTCAGATGGGTTAATTGTCTAAAATGTATTATACATTTTTTGTCATTGTGTGTAGAGTATTGTTTTTTTTGTCATTGTGACATCAAACTTTTGAATTCGTGCTATTGTGTGTATTTTGTGACCATTTTACTCTCACTTTTTTTAATTTTTTGAAGGGTAAAATGGTCATTTTACATGCAAAAATAGCCACAAATAGCATCTGTACAAAATGGCCTTGAGCTCAATGCCCAGTTGGACTTCGCGGTTAATTCTGTAGGGGTGATTCCGGATCGGATCCATTCATAATTTCATATTATTAGAAGCAGTTGCCTCATAAGACTTATGGATGATATGCGTTCTTTGATGTTGCAGGGTAGAACAATGACATAAACGTTATACGTTAATCGCCTATTTTAAACAATATGAGAGAAAGGAAAGCACCAGATGTTCCATTTGTGGCTAACAATGTGAACTATAAATGAGGATACTATCTTATTGACGGGATATATCCGAAATGGTTTGTTCTTATTAAGTTGATTTAACAGCCACCTGGCTCGAATGATACGAAACGGATAAGATATAAGCAAGTGCATGAAGCAGCAAGAACAGATGTGGAACGAGCGTTTGACGTGCTAAAGAAAAAGTGGGCTATAATAACAATTCGAAACGGTCACAAAGTCTTCAGACAATTACGAAATTGATATACACTTGCATCATATTACATAATATGGTTCTAACAGACATAAAGGTTACAAGTTATCGAAGATATTAACAACTCTGATACTCATCTTAGTCTTAAAGCTGATTTAATGGAACACATTTGGCGTCGAGCAAATATACACTAATTTATTGTAATGTTTGACACTAATTATGTAATGTTTTTTAGTTATTAATAAAATTTAAATTTAAAAGAAATGTTTTCGGTCATCTGTGTTGTTGCATTATGAGTGTTTGATCTGTGTTTGGTATAAGAGAGAAAAAGTTGAGTTGGGTTTATGTGACAGTGTGGTTTTGTCACTTTTTGTGTTTGCATTACTAGTAGTCTAAATTGGGATGTTAATAATGCCCCAAAGATGTTGTTGCCTTTTCACTAATAAACTTGTCACAAAGTGAGAACTGTAAGGGTAAAAGTCGAAAAATACCCACGAACTTTCAAAAATGTCCCGACATCACCAACGAACTAAATTTCGTCCTACCTACACCAACGAACTTGTTTGTTATGTGTTAATATTACCAAGATGACCGGCTACATTTTCCACGTTATTTTTTTTGCAAAATCAGTTAATTCTATTTCCAGCGTGGCTACTTATAAATGACCCCAAAATCTTTGCTTAAATCACTTTCCCTATGTATAATTGACACAGAGCAAACCTCGTTTTGACTGTCTGCATAAATCCTCAAGAAACCATGCTCCGGTACAAATATACAAACACACACAAATCCCAATCAACACAACAAATCTACAACACATCTCAATCACACGTCACCAGTCACCACCCTCAAACAAACCCAGATCCGACGAGTTGGCACTTGGCAGTGAGGCGTTTTCCCCGCGAGGCGTGTCCGGCCAAACAAACCTGAACTCACTCCCCACTACTTAACCCAAAACCAATATCTAAATACCGACTTCATCCTTCACACCCTCATCCCGTATCACTTCCATAAAAAACTCACAAAACCCACATAGAATTATCATATTCTTTAGATCTTGTGTAAGTTATTTGTGCTTAACTTCGATCTTTAAGATGTTACAGCTGATGAGTTGTGGTTGAAAGGCTGATGAGTTTGGTTTATGTGGTGACACAGTTTGTTCTCTGTAGAGTTTTATGGTGTCGAGTGTGAAAGTATTGGGTTTATTGAAATATGTGATTTTTTGTTTCATTTTAATGCTTTAAGTATGATAACGATGGTGGCTTTTGTTTATGGATTTGTGTATATTATGACAGTGGATAATTAGTTTCTGAATTGGGCAATTTATTTAATTTTGAGGAAATGTGAGATGGTTTAGGGTGCTAAAATGCATGATATGATTGATTTTGGATAGTGAAAGTGGTTGGACTAAGCGTGGTTGAGAACACTTATCAGAAACATAGATTTCACCCAAAAGCAAAAGGGTAAGATCGGCTACTTTAGTTCTGAAATTACTTGTACTACACTTGTATCATATAATGATTTTGTCATTCTAGATAAAAGATGATCAGAGGCTTTTTGCATTTTTTTGGTGTTAAAGTGTGATATCTAAGATTCGGTTAAATGTTCAATGTCATCTTCTGAAGTGGGTGTATAGGGAGTCATAAGGTTTCTGTGGAGCATTTGGATCATGTTTGTCTGTGATGTGTATAAGGATTCAATGTTGAATGACACTTATACCCTCACATGGGTTGACTTATTCAGTGAAAATCAAATCTGGCATTGACTATCCTTTATTTAATTTATAAAAAAACCTGTCCAACGTGGAAGGTAACTGCCATGGTGTCAGTCAAAATTTTTGATATGGGTGATATCAGAACAATATTTGAAAGTTCGTTGGTGTAGGTAGGACGAAATTTAGTTCGTTGGTGTTGTCGGGACATTTTTGAAAGTTCGTGGGTATTTTTCGACTTTTACCCGAACTGTAATAATAGCATAAAGAGATGTTGCTACCTTCTGACTAATTTGCTTAACAAAAATCTAGTACAATTTGTTATAATAACCTATTTCTTGAGATTTTTTAAGACTTATCTCTTGAACGTTCTAAAGCAAAATAGTTTAACGGATTCCTATTTCAAAAACAATGACTTAGGTACAACAAATTTGGGGTTTAAAAAAAGATGGTTCTACGACAATGTGTTTTGTACTACTACTTGTTAATTCAAATTAAGTTCTTTCTGTCCTTAAAGAAATTTCGTCATCGCTATTCTTTCGAACAATCCTGTTTTGGGTTACCGACAAATTGCCTCTCGAGATACAATGAAGCGTATGATAATCCGGATAAACCACAGAGTTACCAAAGGTCTCAAGACACTACAAATAATAGTTTTATAGCACTACTATTTATAGCAATAGAATATATTGTAAGAGAGGTTTTTGTGTGTGATATTGTTTTTTTTGTTTTAGATGATTTTAAAAAGTCTCGCCCATACCCATTTATATAGGGTTTGTCGTGCCCTCCAAAAGATCACAACATCCCTTCAAAACAGACGCAACCATTTATTAAGGTTGTAACCCTAAACTATTTAATGGGGACACAACCCTTCGGATCCCCTAAAACTGCCACGAGAACACCACCATGGGAAGCATCATAATTTGTAAATCATTAACACGCTAAACCGTTGTGACCTTTGGTCTATCCAAAGCGATAACCAACCAATATGTTGGTTAATAAGAACAACAACGGTTTCCAAACTGTTGTGTGGTATGACCGGGTCGACCCGAGACCTGAATGAGGAAGCCGAAAAGGGTTGACTCGAGAGCCGAATGAGGAACCCTAAAAAGGTTTAACGGCTCTCAAGCGGCTCACAATGATGCGAAGTGCGCCGTCAACGCTACATTCACCCATTGACCACGTGCGTATTCCCTCTATACTTCCATCAGTCAATAAAGTAATCTCAGATTAGAAATCCAACCTATAAACAAGATTACATTTGCTATTTGTTTCTATGTGGAACAAAAATCCATCTTCCAATTCCTAAGACTCAATCCCAAAAGACTTATGTTTGTTCTAAAAATAACTACCCACTAATTCCCCACCATTTTCAAAACAAGCATAGTTTTTGAAAAGACACACAATCCTTGGGTCTTATGAAAAAGTAAAGATGTAATATTACACCTTGAATCTTTATGTAGTGAAAGTGCTCAAGCTTAACTAGGTTAAGTGTGGTTGACCAAAGTCATTCAGCCATATTCCTTTATATATTAAACAAAAAAGTTTCACGAATATCCTTCCTCTCGTTCATTCAACCCATATTGTGTCAAAATGTTAAAACTGGCCATGGGTCTGTATCTCATTTTCTCATAATGCTTTTAGAGCGAAGCCCTTCAGCTTATAAGAAGCGACCTCACCTCCAAATTTATGCAAATATTATCAACGATGTTACCGTATCTTAAACATCGCAACACAACATGTGTTATATTTTCATTAAAAAATTTAATTCACCCTTATCTTACACTACGATTCACATTTTGCTAACACTAGGATGATGATCAAATTTGCAAAATTTCTAGTCACATTCGGATGATGTACTTTTGCTTCTCTGGAGACTTGGTGTATAACCAAGCATCAAGATAATTTTTCATCATGGGCGACTACTTGTACATGGGCTTGAGTCTCATCCATTGCGAAGTACTTTCGATCAATTTTCTTGGCAGTAATTTTGTGAAACGATTTTCTAAGTTCTTATTATACCGTAAGAAGCTAACGATGATGATCTCATCATTTATCAACTGATTGAATTATCTGTGCCGAATTCCAATATGCCTAGGATTACCATTGTACACTTGATAGTGTAGATTGAGTGTCACTATGCACAAAGATTGGTGGCATCGGTTATGGCCATAAGGGTATATTTTTTATCAAGTCTCGTAGCCATTCAACTTCTTTGCAACATGAAGCTAGTGCTACAAATTCTATTTGTTAATACAAATAATGTCTAAAAACGTTATTTATATTTTTCGACCTCTCAATGTTTTGATAATAACAAAATGTAAAAACGTTTACGATAAAAATAAACGTTCACAAATTATTAAGTGTGAAATTTCATTTCTAAGATTAGTGATCACTTAAGGTATGGATAAACAAAATCATTAAGCATGATTAGTGATCAAGAAAATATTTTTCTCTCATCCATTACATTTTTATAAAAGATTTTCACAAAATTAATTATACTTTTCTATTAAAAAAAAGTTTTATTAAAACTTAAAATTTGAAATTCGATATTTTTCATGCCTCCCAATACGGACGCTTCTATTACCTGGATATAACATTCCCCACAATAAAGACAAAAAAGTGAGCGGAGTCTACTGGCGGACCCTTACAGGCCTGGCGGCGCCCCTTAAATATATGGGACGCGGGACGCCGTCCGTGTACCGTGGATTAATAACTCCGGTCTATAACTTACTGGTCCATACCTTGCTGAAAATGAGTCCTAACTTTGCAACGATAATAATTTTTTCAGTTCTTTCTCTCTATTATTTTCTTACTAAAAATATTGATCACTATATATTATTAGATCTTTTTCAAGTGATCCTAATTATTTATCTCTTTATCTCATCATTTCACTCTTATCATTGTGCAAGAGAAGAAACAATCGTATTCGCCAGAAACGATGTATTTATTAGTGATCTCTTCTCTCTTCTTCTAAGTTCTAAATCTCTATTGTATTTGTCCTTATGTATTTGTTTGATTGAATATTATGTAGATCTGATGTGTAGATTTGTGTAGTGTGTTATTTATTGTGAAGCGGTAGATATGGTTCTATGCTAAATATTAAAATCGACTTTTGATTAGTGTAGAAAAATAAAATGAGCGACGTGTTAAACGGTTTTCTCCGTTAAAGGGAGATTGTTGACATAGTGAAATACTCGAGTAGGATATCGATGGTGGAGTAGGGCGATGAGGAAGTTCTTGGCCGAACCACTATTAAATTCTTGGCGTCCTGGTTTGATTGTACCTTTCCTTATCTCTTTACTTTTATTGCTATTGTTATTTAGGCAGAGTTTAGATATGTAATTGTTTGTTCATATTGTGGGTTGATTAAACATACAACTCGTAATACTTAAACATTTTTTAAGGCAAACTTTTAAAACGAAATAGTACTTAAACTACTGCAACCCCTCTTTCACCTTCTAGTTTCCACAATTGGTATTAAATCCAGAGTCATATCAAGATTTTTAATATATACTTTATTTTTAAAGTTTGATCGATCTATGCAATGTACCTCCACCTTTTGAAAGGATAGTTTTATTTATTGAGAAAAATAGATTCGAGACATATGTAATCAAAGATCTAGATCTTTGGATGTTATTACTAACGCGCGTGTTTTTTAATCTTATTCAAATACAGAAAAACCAAACTTGATGATGTTGTCCTTTTGAAAAACAACTGATGATCTTCATACTAAGCTTCGCGAAAAATAAAGAAGACCTAAAATGGTTATTTACAATGCTTTTGCCAAGAAAAGAATATGGTAAGAATTTTTATGTCGTAATACGGCAAAAGATATTTGGAAATCCTTGTGAATCACCATCAAGAGTACTAATCAAGTCAAAGATAATATGATCACTTTGGATTAACAATATGATTAATTTGTCATTTACGAAGTCGAATCTGTAGTTAGTGCTTTTGCTAGATTTAATACTTTTTTTTCCTAGTCTCATAGCTGCTTGATGAAGGTTATTCTAGTAAGAACTACGTAAGGAAGTTTCTTAGAGCTTTACATCCTAAATGGAGATGCTATGGCCACTGTGCAACTGAAGAGTCGAATGGGACTTAACATCACTATCTTTTTGATGAGCTCATTGGAAACCTTAAAGTCTATGAGATGATCATCAAGAAAGATTATGAAATAGTCAAAGCAAAAGTTGAAAGGAAATATCTTGCTTTAAAGGCTAAGAAAGAATCTAGTGATGAAGTGTGTTCGACTTTCGGGAGTGAACACAAAGAATATTCCATGGCGGTAAGAGACTTCAAGAAGTTCTTTAAAAGAAGAGGTAGATTCGTGAGACAACCTCGGAATGATAAAAAGACGTTCCAAAGAAGCCGTGATGATAAGAACGGTAAAATTGATAGAAAATGCTTTAGATGCGGCAACCCAAATCATCTTATTGGAGAATGTCCAAAGCCACTGAGAGACAAGAACCAAAGAGCATTTGTTGGAGGTTCTTGGAGTGATAGCGGTGAAGAAGATGATGAGAAGGTCAATAACGAAGCATGTCTAGTAGCTCAAGCACCAAATGAGGTATGTTCCGAATCCTCTTACTTTAGTGATGAAAATTCATCAATAGATGATTTAGCTCTAGATAATGAATATGATAAACTATGCAAAATGAGCTTAAAGATAATCACTAAAAACAAAAGATTAAAAGCCACTAGAAATAGCTTAGAAAAGGAAATTAGAGAGTTAAAGGATAAATTGTCCACACTCGAGAAAAACAAAGGAGTTGATCTCGAATGCACAATTTGCCAATCTCTCAAAATTGAGAACGGAAAACTTAAAGAAGAAGCTCTTAAACTAACCAAGTTTGAAAAGAGCACACATTGCTTGAATGAAATGTTAAGTAATCAAAAACCCTCCGGTGATAAATTAGGTTTAGGGTTTAATTCATTTGAAGCATCATCTAGTGGAACTAAGGAAATAAAATTTGTAAAAGCTCAGAAAAAGGCGTCCTCTGATGGAGGTCCCATAAATATGGGCGGCCCCCAAAGTGAACAGGCGGCCCCCAAAATAATTATGGGACCGCCACCAGCTACGCCTGGATCTGAGAAAATGTAAGGATAAAGGGTGAAAATAAAGAAGCCCTCCATACACTTAGGCAGAAACCGGGTCAATACATATCCTGTTGCTAGTGATAATGTAGTTAAACAATTTTACAAACCACTGTCAAAACCCAGAGTTGGATTTTTAAAACCAAACTTTAGATCAAAAACTCCACCACCTAGAAGAGTCAATACAAATTATCCTCGTGCTAAAACACCGCAACCAAAAAGGAACATTGGTCGACAAAACCAACCTCATGGCTTTCCCGTAACTTGGAACAACTTTCCTCGTCAAAGTTATATGCCATGGGAAATGTATCTTCCATTTCCACATCCCAACCATTTGCATCAAATGCAAGGATGTTTAGCACTTACAACTTTGGACCCATGAGATATTGGGGACCAAATGTTTGAGTTATTGTCTTATATAAATAGATATGCCTTGGAGTCGACTTGGGACCCGATGAATGGATTAAAGATAGCGGATGCTCTAAACATATGACGGGTAACCGAAAGCTCTTCTCCACTTACAAGGCATACAATGGAGGTAATGTCATTTTTGGCAGTAATCTTCGTGGTAACATCATTGGCAAAGGTACGATTTCTAATGACTCTCTAAATATAGATAATGTAGAACATGTTGATAACTTAGGATTTAACTTGCTAAGTGTAGGACAAATATGTGATAATAAGTGTAGAGTAACTTTCTTTAAACATGATAGTGAAATCACTAAGAACGGTAAAGTCATAGGTAGAGGTATTAGGAAGAAAGGCTTATATGTGATGAAATTAGGAAATAAGCCAAAATGACAAAATATGTCTTGCAACGATTGATGAAAACTCCACATTGTGGCATATGAGATTAGGTCACGCAAATATGCGTCTCATTCAATCGTTAGCCTCTAAGGATTTAGTTAGAAACCTACCTAAGCTTAAGTTTGATCAACACTTCTGTGATGCTTGCAAAATTAGTAAACAAGCTCACGCTAGTCACAAAGCTAAGAATATAGTCTCAACAACTAGATGCTTAGAACCCCTTCATATGGATCTCTTCGGTCCTTCCGCCGTACGGAGTTACGGAGGAAACCGCTACACCTTAGTCATAGTAGATGACTACTCTAGGTACACTTGGACTAGATTCCTTAAGGACAAAACCAAAGCCTTCGATCAATTCAAAATATTTAGTAAGAAAATTCAAAACCAATTAGGATGTACTATAGTGTCAATAAGAACCGACCACGGTAGGGAATTTGATAATGAGGTGCAATTTGGAGAATTCTGTAATGCCAACGGTATTACACATAACTTCTCGGCTCCACGCACACCTCAATCAAATGGCGTGGTTGAAAGGAAAAATAGGACACTACAAGAAATGAGTAGAACTATGTTGAACGAGCAATCGTTACCACAAAAGTTTTGGTGTAACGCCGTAGATACTTCAACATACATTCTCAACCGAATCCTAATTAGAGCCATCTTAGGAAAAACACCTTATGAACTCTTGAGAGGTAGGAAACCTACTCTTGACTATTTTAGAGTGTTTGGAAGCAAGTGCTTCATATTAAACACCAAAGACTACCTTACCAAGTTTGACCCAAAGTCATACGAAGGTGTCTTTTTAGGTTACTCCCAAAATAGTAAAGCCTATATCATTCTTAATAAACACACTAGGAAAATCGAAGAATCACTCAATGTGACGTTCGATGAAACTCCTCCACCCTCTAAGACATCACCCTTGGTGGATGATGACCTAGATGAAGAAGAAGCTATTAGGGAAATCGAAAAGAAAAACCTAGAAAACGACGTTGAGGATGAAACTCTAGAGATTGACGAAATAGTCAATATTAAGGAATCTAGGAACCATCCCTTAGAAAATGTCATAGGAAACCTTAACCAAAGAACCCTTAGATCACAAGCCCAAAACCAAAGCAACTTTTATTGTTTCATTTCTACCATAGAACCTAAGAATGTAAATGAAGCCTTAGGAGACGAAAGTTGGATAGTCGCCATGCAAGAAGAATTAAATCAATTCATTGCTAACGACGTTTGGGAGTTAGTTCCACAACCTAAGAATATGACAATTATAGGAACTAAGTGGGTGTTTAGAAATAAGTTAGATGAGAACGGTATTGTTTCTCGAAATAAGGCTAGATTAGTTGCTCAAGGTTACAACCAACAAGAGGGCATCGATTATGATGAAACTTATGCTCCGGTTGCTAGACTTGAGTCTATTAGAATATTATTAGCTTATGCTTGCGCCTTAGATTTTAAATTATTCCAAATGGATGTAAAAAGTGCATTCCTGAACGGTTTTATCAATGAGGAGGTATACGTGGCACAACCTCCGGGATTCATTGATTTTGAAAAACCGGATCATGTTTATAAATTAAAGAAAGCTTTATATGGTCTTAAATAAGCACCCAAAGCTTGGTATGATAGATTAAAAGCTTTTCTTATTAAACATGAATATAAAATGGGAATGGTAGATAACACTCTTTTTACTAAGAAGAAAAGTTCAAATCTCATCATTGTTCAAATATATGTCGATGACATTATATTCGGTTCGACTTGTCAAGACATGTGTGATGAATTTGCCAAAATCATGCATGACGAGTTCGAGATGAGCATGATGGGTGAACTTAACTTCTTCCTTGGATTACAAATTAAACAAATGGAAGACGGTATATTCTTTAATCAATCTAAGTATATTAAAGAAATGCTTAAGAAATTTGGTCTAGAAGATTCTAAACCAATGAAAACCCCCATGTCCTCCGATACTAAACTCACGAAAGATGAAGAGTGTGAGTCGATAGATAGTACCAAGTATCGAGGCATGATAGGTAGTTTATTATACCTAACGGCAAGTAGGCCCGATATCATGTTTAGTGTCTGCCTTTGTGCCCGCTTTTAAGAGGCTCCCAAAACCTCTCACCTTGAAGCGGTTAAACGTATCTTCTGATACATTAAAGGCACTACGCACTTAGGATTATGGTATCCTAAGGGGACCGGCATAGAAACCGTAGTATATGCCGACTCTGATCATGCGGGAGATTATGTGGACCGAAAGAGCACTAGCGGTATTTATACGTTCGTGGGATGTTGTTTGACATCTTGGTTCTCGAAGAAACAAACCGCTCTTGCTATATCCACTACCGAAGCCGAATACGTAAGCGCCGAAAAGGCATGTCAACAAGCACTATGGATGAAACAAGCTCTCATCGACTACGACGTACGACTCGACGACGTTCCTATCATGTGCGACAACAAAGGCGCGATTGACCTTAGCAAAAACCCGGTGCAACATTCTCGTACCAAACACATCGAAATACGTCACCACTTTCTTCGTGATAATGTCCAGAAAGGACATATCTTAATCGAAAAAGTGACGGACATCGCCGACATTCTTACTAAACCCCTTAAACGTGAATCGTTTAACTATCTATGTCTTGGTTTAGGAATGATGGAACACATTCCATAAATCATCTTAGTTCGCTTCTCTTTCTTCTGTCTCAATTCTAGTCCGTGTTCCATTCCGTGTCGTGACAACTTAAATACTTCATCCGAAGTACTTTAAGCATATTTAATTCGCGAAATGCAAATTAAAATGTCACTCCTCTTCGTAAAATTTTTGTCAAAAACCAAGTTCAAAAACCCTTGACTGAGGGCGGCCCCCATATAGGCGGCCCCCAATATATTTGGGACCGCCGGTAAATATGGGACCGCCACCAGCAAGTCACAAAATGGGACACTTAAACAAAAAAATTTCAAAACAGAAAAACAAACACCCCCTTACCTGCTGCCATTGACGAACACGACTCAAAACCCACCAAAACTCAAAATCAACCATCTAAACATCAATTGAAGATCAAATCAACACTAATAATCAATCCTAATATCACAAAGATCATCAATTGTAAGTCATTTCATCTATTTTCTTTCAATTTGAGTCTAGGGTTCATGATGAACACCAAAAATTAAAATTGGGGATTTTCGATTTTTCTTTCAATTTTGTACAATTAAGAGTACTAGGATACAATGTATAACTAATATGCTTCCCGTAGATATAGGATTTGCATACATTAGTGAATTTGTTGAAAAATTAATTTCGAACCAAAACCCCAATTTTATTTTCAAATCACTCACGTTAGGAACATAATAAAATTATTGTTATGCATTGTTAATCCAACCCAAAAACGTTTTCAAACACATGCATAATGACCTCATGAAAAAATTTCGAGATACATAACTCATATGTATTTTTTGACTTGTTTGGATGAGAAAAATCAAACTAAGGAGCGTTTGGGTTAACTCTTAGGATTTTATACTTAGGTCGAGTTGATCTTTGCTCCACATTTGTTGCATATAGGCACACACTAGGCACGAATTTAAAACACATAAACAATTATAAGTGATTAATATATGGGCTTGTTCATGATTCTCTAGGTAACAATGCCTCGAGCTACCGGTCTAGATCATCAAAAGACAAGAAACTACATACCCCTAATATCAAATGAATATAATCAAACTTTACTAAACACAATGGCAAATCTTGAAAACCGATACTTTCGTGAGGGAAGGGTTGTGAGTCCAAACTTCGAAAATATGAGTCATATTCGTGCAAAGTTTGAGTCAATCGGCTTTGATTGCTTGTTAGACATTAACAAACAAATTGTACCTCGTTTTGTTCTTGAATTTTATTGTCAACTCACTTTTACCTATAATCCTAAGGGTCAATTTGTTGTTAACTTTGTCTGTCAAAATAAGTCATTCTCCCTCACTCTTGAGGAATTCGGTCAAATTCTAAAAATCTCATTCAAAGGTCAAGCCTCTACCACCGAAATGTGGTCTCTTGACCACTTGTCAGTAAGTGTTCCAAGTAGAGGTCTTTATAAAACCAAACCT
This sequence comes from Tanacetum coccineum, assembly GCA_026074375.1. NCBI lineage: Eukaryota > Viridiplantae > Streptophyta > Magnoliopsida > Asterales > Asteraceae > Tanacetum > Tanacetum coccineum. Next base: position 2,578 of record BQNB010083627.1, on the reverse strand, counting down.
CCATCTCCTAGAGTCATTAAGTTCCTTATCCAAGTTCCACGACAAGGTCAAGAGACTCATACCAAAAACAAGAAAACCATTGTCATTGGTGAAAATGAAATTTTAACCCGAGAAATTCAAACTCATATAAAACCTTGGGTTGAGATTATTCGTGAAAATGCCATTTGTCTAGGAGGACATAGGGATCATGTCTCCGCTTGTCTTTGTCACATGCTTTATTGCATTGAGACATCCACTCC
>BQNB010083626.1:10546-26385 GCA_026074375.1 Tanacetum coccineum | reverse complement strand
CGTAAATAATTAAAATGACGATTTTTAATAATATCGACCAAAACATTATAAATAATTTTCTAAAATTTTCAGAGAATAAGATAATGCTCGGGTTGAATTATTGATCTTAAATTCGGGTTATAAAGTTAGACATGATGAACTGATGACCATTTGTTGTGTGGTAATTAAACCAACACTCAAACAATCCTTCTCAACTCCATCTTATCCTATAGTTTCGCAAAACATACTTACAGCTACTGAAAATCCCATCATATTCTAGATCATCTTATCCCAGCTTGCTTCTCAATCATCTTCAGAAGTTAATAACAAACTTCATCCTTTGTTCCTCCTTTAAGCTTTATATTTAGCATTGCTTGGCAAGCATCTTTTAATAAAGGATATTTTCTATCTGCTAACATATATATAGTAGATGCATCTAAGGTTAAGCAATGTACTGCACAAGAATCATAATACCTCCAATTGACCATATTCTACTAAAGTGGCCAACTCTAGATAGCATCATCACTAAAAGGTGGATCAAACATAGTCTTGAGATCACCCCAAAGTACTCTGTCATACATTTCTTCAGGTCTATTAGCTCAATACTTCTTTATCACCAACCTATACAGCTCTGTAAGATCATCTCTTGAAAAATCTTTAAGTATGGCTCCAAAACTCATATAAATTTTATCAGATCCATCTCTCCTTATAATATGATAAACAGCCTGTTAACTTAAGATTCACCCTTAGAACAACCAATCCGGAGGTATGGTAAAATGGAAAAGAAATTGATCCATGTTTATTAGAGAGAAAAGATAAGAGATAATGAAAGTTGTATATGTGCTAGAGAGAAAAGAGAAAAACACACACACACACACTTTTACAAAAGTGAGCTTCTACCCCTCCATGGAAGTATGGAGGGGGTATTTATAGTCTCGGCATCGACTAGCTAAACTAACCCGACCCGACTATAAATATTAAATGTAATTCCGAATTAGTCACCATATTTTAGGGCTAACAATCTTCCCCCAATATGTGGACATACGGAATTACTTACAATGTTCCTATCATGTACAAATACAACACAAATAAAGTCTTCCAAAGCGCTTCCAAAGCTGAAGATGTCTTCTAAGTACTCCTTGTCTTGAAACTTGTACTACAGCTTGGATCTTCAGTGTCTTTACTTATACAGGAACCATTGTAGTATGCATGAGTTGGATTAACTTCCCCCTAATCCATGCAGCATGTCTTGAAAAGCTTTCTTCATAGACTCCTTTTTGGCAAAGTTTCTGAATCAGCTTCCCCCCAAACCAACATCCCTATCTTGAGCAAATTCTGAAACAATGATGTAGCTTGAACAATCTTCTACTTGTCATCAAAGTGCACAATGGAATTTTGTAGAAGTCAAACCACACTAATGACTACTGCTTCTTGTCATTAAGGCTTGGTGAATAGTTGTTCGGGGGTGCATGCGATAAATCATCAACTGTTCTTCTCATGTTTGCATAATACTTCACAAACCATTCTAAGTGAAGTAGTATACACTACTTCCCCTAGAAAGTTTGACATTGGTAAATCAAAGTCAATTAAGTCCTGATGTTCACATTTTCCCCTATGGATGGTTGCGCGAACTTCTCGAGAGCTTCATTGTCGTGTACGTCCATATACTCGAGAAATATCTTGTCTAAGCACAAATCTGTGATATACAAATTTTTTTTTAAAACACGTAGTTAGAATATTAAAATTTGTAAAAACACTATTTTAACGCGGTTTCGACTAAAAGCACAAAAAATACAAAATTCAAAATAATTAAGCTCTCGGGGCTAAAACATGAAATTATCGATTTCTCAAACGCTAAAGCGGATAAATATCCTAAGAACGATTCGTAAATAATTAAAATGACGATTTTTAATAATATCGACCAAAACATTATAAATAATTTTCTAAAATTTTCAGAGAATAAGATAATGCTCGGGTTGAATTATTGATCTTAAATTCGGGTTATAAAGTTAGACATGATGAACTGATGACCATTTGTTGTGTGGTAATTAAACCAACACTCAAACAATCCTTCTCAACTCCATCTTATCCTATAGTTTCGCAAAACATACTTACAGCTACTGAAAATCCCATCATATTCTAGATCATCTTATCCCAGCTTGCTTCTCAATCATCTTCAGAAGTTAATAACAAACTTCATCCTTTGTTCCTCCTTTAAGCTTTATATTTAGCATTGCTTGGCAAGCATCTTTTAATAAAGGATATTTTCTATCTGCTAACATATATATAGTAGATGCATCTAAGGTTAAGCAATGTACTGCACAAGAATCATAATACCTCCAATTGACCATCTTCTACTAAAGTGGCCAACTCTAGATAGCATCATCACTAAAAGGTGGATCAAACATAGTCTTGAGATCACCCCAAAGTACTCTGTCATACATTTCTTCAGGTCTATTAGCTCAATACTTCTTTATCACCAACCTATACAGCTCTGTAAGATCATCTCTTGAAAAATCTTTAAGTATGGCTCCAAAACTCATATAAATTTTATCAGATCCATCTCTCCTTATAATATGATAAACAGCCATGCCCAAAGTCGATTTTTTTTTCGGGAAATTAGGTTTTCAAAACAAGGGTTTTCAATGGACAAAACGCAGTCTTCTTGAGACAAAACGCAAGATCTTGAGACAAAACGCAATGAACAAAACGCAAGATTTTGAGGCAAAACGCAATGAACAAAACGCAAGATCTTCTAGGCAAAACGCAAGATTTGTTGCGATTTGGGCAGCATAACGTTTGTACTTGCTTGCAAAAATGGTCTTCAATAAGCAAAACGCAACAACAAAACGCAAGAGCAAATCGCAATGACTTCTTTGAGACAAAACGCAAGAAGTCTTTTGGGCAAATCGCAGCGATGAAGCAAAACGCAATCAAGAACACCCCTTCAGTGAGTCAAAACGCAGCCAAGAAAAAATCATCAAACATTCTTGAAAGCTACGAAATGATGTTAAAACCACCTAGTAATGATGCAAGGGATAGTTCTAAGCCCGAAAGTACAAATCTTTAACACTTTTAACCACAAACAAAGATCAATCTTTGTTTTTTCTTGCTATTTTTTTCGAACCAAAAAAATAAACAAACCAACCCACGAATTTGAGCTTATTTAACCACAATAATCAGTAGATAAACAACACGGATTCCCCCTATGCTCTGGTGCCAATTGTTAACTTTAGATTCACCCTTAGAATAACCGATCCGGAGGTATGGTAAAATGGAAAAGAAATTGATCCATGTTTATTAGAGAGAAAAGATAAGAGATAATGGAAGTTGTATGTGTGCTAGAGAGAAAAGAGAAAAACACATACACAGACACACTATTACAAAAGTGAGCTTCTACCCCTCCATGGAAGTATGGAAGAGGTATTTATAGTCCCGGCATCGACTAGCTAAACTAACCCGACCCGACAATAAATGATAAATGTAATTCCGGATTAGTCACCATATTTTAGGGCTAACACAACCTTTTGACCTGGTTGAGGAATGATCTTCCAATCAACAACACTGGGAGGTTTTGTAGCAGTTAGGATAGCATCTCTTCCAATATCAAAATCTGATGAAGAATCTGTGACTTTGTCCTTCATGTGTGCTTCCCTTTCTTCCTTAGTTTCATACTATGCAGTCTTGTCAAGATGTATACCTTTCCTAGCAATTTGCTTCTTTCTTTTTTCCTATCTTCTTTATTGGCTCTTCTTTCTTTACAACTTCAACTTTATCCTCTGTGATTGGAACATCTTCAATAGAAATCTTTTGTTTCTTTGAAGTCTCTGTTTGAATCTCTATGCCTGTTCTTTTCACTCTTGTCTTTTCAATCTCAGCATCTTTAGGAACAGAGCTCTCAATGCTTCTTACCAGCTTCTTAAATTCCTCCTTGAGCTCTGCAAAAGTTAATTTCTTCAACTGAGTAACCTTCCATGTTCCTTGATTCTTCAAATAAGTAGACATATATGTTCTTTGTTCTGCTTGTGTCATTTGCTTGTTTCTCCTTGCTTTTTTCCTTCTGTTCTGCAAAATATTTCTTTTTCTGATTGAGCATGTCCACCATTCTTTTTGCATAATCTTCACTGGACATAGTTTCTCCTAGCATATCTTTGACCAACTCTGTATTTGCCTCAAGCTTAGCTCTAATATTATCCCAATCTTCTTCAGTGTAATGTTGAGCTGCTTCATGAAATTGAGCTTTTCTTTTCTGTTGTTGTTCAGATAGTTTTTGCTCCTCTTGTATTCGCTTAGCCAACAAAGCATCTAAGTGAACTTGTCTTGTAGCCTCTTCATCCTGTAAATCTTGCAGCCTCATAGCTTCTACAAGACCAACTTTTTCTTGTTCTATCTGAGCTTTTGTCTTTTGGGTAGCTTGAACATCTTTTGCAATCATTGGTGCTTTTCCCTCCCTTTGACCTTTAACTGGAGAAGGAATTGTATTCTTAATTACACTAGGAGTACTAACTGGTGTATTACCAGTATAAACTCCTGCACTACCAGAATTAACTTTAGTATTAACTTCAACTTCAGCAGAATGAAGTCTCTCTTTTGCTGCACTGAAGAAATCCAAACCAGTACCAATTTCTTTCCCCTTGTTAGCTGACTTTGCTCTCCTCTTGTATGTACTAACACTCTGAGAAACAACCTGTGATAAAGTTTGAGCTGCTTCCAAGACTATAGGACTAATGTCTTCCTCTTGTGTCTCCCCTGAAGCACTAGCCTTTGCATGAGTAACAAAATCTGCTTCTTTCTCTTTTATAGATTCTCTGACCAAAGAAACTAGAGGATCATCATCTATGTCTTGAATTTTCCTCCCATGGTTCTCTGTTTCTTCATCCTCTAAGTCAGACAAAATAACCCTCTTTGACATTCTCTTTAAAGCCACTTTAAGAGATTTCACCTTCTTTACCAAAGTAAGGACAGCATTTCCAAGGGTTTGTTTTATCTCTTTTAGCTCTTTCTCCAAACTGTCAATCTTTGTCACCATCTTAGGTACAATGACCATCAATTCTTTTAGTTGCAAACTGTCCTCAGCACTTCCTGATGTGTTACCTTCAGAGAGAGGTGCTTCATAGGACCTGAGTGGAGACTCATGAATGTTACCACTGTCCATCCCTGCATCTAAGCCAAAGGTTGTAGTGGCAGCTCCCTCAGTTTCAACCCTCACATTTGTGGTAGTTGCCTTATCTGCTACAAGGGTGATAGTAGGACCCTGAGGCTGAGGAACCTCAGTATCCTGTTTGTCAATTGACCTAGGTGGTGATATGGTAAATGGAATTAATGATTAAGATGTAGATGGAATTGGATCAATAGGTGTATGATGGGGTTCAGTTGGGATTGCTGAGCCTTCACCTTGATCCTCAGCTGCACCTGCCAACATTGCAGGCAGCAATGTTACATGTTCCCCTGCATAACCCCTTTTAATATTGCCAAAGATCTTTTTAGTTAAAGTTGGGGTAATATATTTTTCTTCATGATTAGTAGTTATATCTAAAATTATTTGTAAAAATCTTGGATACATTAGAAATTTAGTATTACTTTCCAAGTTGTGAACCATTCCATCAAAAATTAGTTTTAAAAAATTATAAACCCTATTACTAGATAGACAGATCAATGCAGTAGCAATAGTACTACCAAATTGATCCCATCCACCAGACTTAGGGCTTACGCAGTGTAGAATTGTGTGGATTAAAAACTTCTATTGGGGTGTAAAATGCTTTTTCCAAAAAGTAAGTTTTCCTTCTGAAACATACCCCAATGTGGCCAGTCCTTCATAAATTTTAGCATCCGACAAATTAATTATACCTGTTGTATCTGCCCATTGAAGTTGACTTCTGATAGATGCCTTAGTAATGGTATACTCCTTATTATCTATAGATTCGACCAACTCTTAAATCTCATTAGCAAGTGTTCTGACAGTAGCAGCCTGCCAGAACTGTTTGGCTAGGGAATCATAGATAGTGGGATTGTGAGTCAAGGCATACCTGAGAGAAGTACCTTTAAGAAAATCCACTATCTCAGTGAAACCAACACTTTCAGTAGGTTTCTTTAGAAAAGCAACCATGTCATGCTTATTCGAGTATCGAAAAATAGGCATCTTTAGTTCTTGAGGAACAAAAGTTGTGAGTAATCAAACTTTAGTGCTGGGTTTGGTTCGTTTGAGTAACTAAGTGCTGGTAGAGAGAGGCAATTAAATTTAGATTGAGTATAAACAAGGTTTCTGATTGGATCAACTGTAAAAGTAGTTTCTTTATAGGAAAGAAAGATATTTTATTTAATTAAATCCAGTAAGTATCCAATTGAGAAACCTATACGCAAAGTAATTTCCGTAAAAATCTCTAACGGTAATATTTAAGAAGGAAAGTTAATTTTCCCTCACCAGCACCAACAGTCATCTACCAGTATTAAAATTGGCCTCCCAGGATTAACTTGTAGTCTACCAGAATTAACTTTAGTCTACTAGAATTAACTTTAGTACTTATCACTTACAGACCATATATGAGAAAAGCTACTAGCACAGCTTCCATCCATCCTCAAATCTATGCTTGTCGTGAAAACAAGAAAATACTGCAAAAAATCCTCATATGGCAGTATTAACCTGAACTAACTATCCTAACTACCAGGATTAATTCCCTATCAGCACTAATTCTAACTACAAGAACTAACTACAAGTACAAACTTTACAGTTGAACCTTCCCTCATATGTAGCTATAAATTTAACATCCCAATGCTAACCACTAAAAAATTAAATCTTGTGACATTAAATCCTTTGGTGAGAAGGTTTGCAACATTAGCATCAGTGTAAATCTTGATAACATCTATCAATCTTTTCTCATAGCAATCCTTTATGAAGTGATGTCGAATCTCAATGTGCTTGGTCCTTGAGTGATAGACAGGATTCTTGACTATACATATGGTACTCTGATTGTTAATATGGATTTTGGTGGTTATGAAATTAAAGCCATAATCCATCATCTGATTCTGTATCCATAGTACTTGCCCAAAACAGTTAGCAGCTGCAACATATTCCGCCTCAGTAGTATAATTTGCCATAATCGTTTGCTTCTTGCATTGCCAAGATATCAATCTTCTACCAAGAAATTGACAACCACCTGTTGTTGATTTCCTGTCAAGGCTGGCACCTTTATAATCACTGTTTGAGAAAGCTTCTAGTTCAAAAGGGGAATCCTTAGGATACCATAACCCTAGTTTGGGTTGATGTTTGAAGTACCTAAAAATTCTTTTTACTGCATTTAAGTGTGATGCTTTTGGAGTGACTTGAAACCTAGCACAAGCACAGACAACAAACATGATGTCTGGCCTTGATGTAGTCCAATACATTAGAGAACCAATCATAGACTTATAGACATGCACATCTACATCTAAACCATCTTCATCTTTGACCAGGGGCTTATTTGACTCAATAGGAGTAGTAGCTGTTTTCATGGAAATCAAACTTCTTAAGAATGTCAGCTACATACTTGTCATGACTAATAAAGATTCCATCAGGTTGTTGCTTCACCTGCAATCCTAAAAAGAATGTGAGCTCACCCATGGAGCTCATCTAAAATCTTTTGTGCATACAATCTTCAAACTCAGTACACATAGACTGCGTTGTAGAGCCAAAAATAATGTCATCCACATACACTTGGACTAACATAATGTCACTCTTATTCTTCTTGATAAATAATGTTTTGTCTATGGTACCTCTCATAAAACCATTTTCCAACAGGAAAGAAGAAAGTGTCTCATACCAAGCTCCAAGAGCTTGATGTAGACCATAAAGAGCTTTGATCACCTTATAAACTTTGTTTAGATGAGCAGGGTCAACAAAACCTGGAGGTTGATGAACATATACCTACTCTCCAATAGTGCCATAAAGAAATACACTCTTAACATCCATTTGGTATACATGAAATCCCATGAATGATGCAAAGGCTAAGAATAACATGATTGCCTCAATCCTGGCAACAGGTGCAAAAACCTCATCATAGTTTATACCTTCCTCCTCTCTAAACCCTTGAGCTACAAGCCTTGCTTTGTTTTTCACAACAATACTCCTCTCATCCCTCTTATTCCCGAAGACCCACTTTGTGCCAATTGCCTTTTTCTCAAATGGCAAATCAAGAAGTATCCAAACCTTTTGTAATTTGAACTGGAGCAATTCCTCTTACATTGCTTCAACCCAACTTTCATCCTCTAAGGCTTGTGATATCGTCTTGGGTTCTTCTTGGGAGAGAAAACATGCTAACAAATAGTTCTGATGGTCTTTATGATTTGTTTTGTTCTGATTGTAGATGTAGCTTACCAAAGCTTGTTGTATTGAAGAAGCCTTTTGGATCTTTCCTCTTGTTTGAACTGCTGATTTAGGATCTCCTAGAATTTGACCTTTAGGGTAATCATTATGAACTCTGAGTGTGGGAATAGGACTGACATTAATGATGTTATCCATATTATTAAAATCAACCTCTCTACTCACATCTTCATCATCATAGGCTCCACTGAATATGCCATCATTTGGAAATACATCAGAATCATCTTCTAAGTCAGGCATATTAGGATCAATAGGTAAATAAGTGGTATATGCTTAATTACACATACCATTTTCTATCAAAGACGGACTTAAATGACTAAAAACGTACAAAAAATACATTGTATTTGTATGTTTTGCATTTGTATTGTGCAGGAAACGGATATTCAAGAAAAGGACAAAAAGAAAGCCAAAAACGACCAAACCAAGCACGGGATGGAAAAGACAAAGTCAAATCGAAGCCAAAGTCAGTCAAAGTCAGAAAGTCAACCCAAATTGCCAAACCTCAAGTTGTATTACAAGAATAACAAGACAAGGACTAAAATTAGAAATTGGGGGAAGTATAACTTGAGGGGCCAAAGCTGCCAACTTACCCAAAACCATTTTTCCCGCCCAACAAAACCCCAGATACAACTCACGGGTCCCCTTCACCTTCTTTTACCCTGCAAACCATTCAACACCCTGGATAAAACATTTCCCCCTCCTCCACTATCTCCCCCCAGCTTTATAATTGCCATGTTGGCAATCCCTCACCACTTTCCAAGCTTTTCGATGGCTGTGATTGACTCAAAAGAAGCACAAAAGAAATTGAAGGCTGGGATTTGTTTTAGAATCACCTCACACAACAAGCACACTTGGGTTTTTGTCTCTACAAAGAAACACAGAAGAAAGCACAAGCTGCATATCCAAGAAGAGAAGACTTCGGCTATAAATAGAGCCTTTTGTAAGCCTTGGAGGCATCTTAGATTATCTTAGCTTAATTTTTAATATAACTTAGCTTATTTTTAGTTTTTAAAGTCATTTATAGCTTTTACTTTCAGCTTTGTAACACTTTCAAGTTTTAATGCAAATTTGAGGTTTTAAGTCAATTTACAATTCCAAGTTTTAAGCTTCTTAATTGTGTTGTTTTGTGTTCAAAAAGCTCTCAATACAGCTTATTTATAAGCTGCTTTAATTAAGTAAACTTAAGAAGTTAATTAGTTAAAAAAAATAATAAAAATTCTCACACTCAAATATACCACAACCTATGGATGATAAGCCAGTTCTGGATGGGCTTATGGCCTCTCACTAGCTTGTTTTATACAAGCTAGAGCTTGTAGACTCTTTGTTTAACCCTGTTTTGAGCAAGGGAGTTGTAAGTTTTTCTTTTTTCTTATTTTCTAATTTACTGCAGAACTGCTTATAGTGCTTATTTGTTACCTATATTTGCTTATTTATGCTTTATCATGATGTTTAGTGCTTATCTTGCTTAGTTGTTAGTTTGAAAATAGTTTGTGTCACATTTCTTAGTTAGTACTGGTGGTATGTTTAGTTAATACTGTTAGACTGATTTAGCTTATTTAAGTGCTTATTATTGATTAAAACCTGCTTATAAGTGCCTTATTTTGTTATTCGATAATCTTGTTATTTGATAATCTGTTTTTAACAAACTAGGATCAAATAAGCTTGAATTAAGAAGAAGAAAAAAAATGATTTTTGAAGACTTTAAGGGGTATTTTCAACTAGCAGTACTAACCCATAGTTAGTACTGCTAGTTCTATTTTTGGGATTTTTAAAACTAGCAGTACTAACTCAAAGCTAGCAGTACTATGTTAGTTAAAATTGTTAGTACTGTTAGTTCATTTTAGCTTATCAGCTTATTATTTCTGCTTATTTAAGATTTGCTTGGCTTTTTAGAGTAGATTAAACCATTTTCATTTACTGTCTTTAGTAGAGCTTATTTAAGCTTATTTGCCTTTTCAAAGTAATTTTTAAGAGTTATCAGTTTTTTTTTTTGTTTGAGAACTTATTTGTCATTCTTGTTTGTCTAGTTGCTAATTCTTATGCCTGAGTGCTTATTCGGTTGTTAAATATTCCGTTTTAGCGTATTTGCTGATTTCTAGTTTATTGTGATTTTGTGTTAGCTAGCTGTATTAACTCAAGCTCGCAGTAATACTCAAGTTAGTATCTGATAGTTAATACTGTTATAGTCTGATAGTTAATACGTTAGTACTGTTGTTAGTACTGCTGAGTTTCTCCTGTTTAACTTAGTTGAAATTGTTTGCAGAATTTGCGTATTTAGAGTTAGTCATAGCTTAGTTGGTTTGTCTTAAGCTATATTTGGAGCTCTATTTGTGTTCTTAGTGTAAAGATTTTAAGTGTTTTTACTTCTAGCCTTTTGCCTACTCTAGTTATTTTTCGTTGCTTTTATTTTCCGTTGCCATTTGCTTATTAGGTTTAGTGCCTAATCATATCCTTGTCATATTCAAACATCAATTATCAATTCGTCATTCGATTTTTCCATTCAAGCCTCGTTGGGACATAACGACCCGGAAATACTCTATACTACTTCCGGTTTCATTGATTTTGTGGATTTTGATCTTTGTTATATATTTATATTTATTTATATATAAAAAGGAGTAAGAATACGCGAGTCAATTTTTGGCGCCGTTGCCGGGGAGGCTGAAAACGATTATCGTTACGTTTGACAATTTGTGTTTGAATCTGTGAATATTTTCTTCTATAAAAATATAAAAAGTACAAAAATATTTTTTTTTATTAGTATAATTATCATATAAAAACAAAAAAAAAAATATAAAAACATTGTCTTAATCAAGAAATAAAATTCACAAGTTGGTAAAAATACCAAAATATAATATTCTCAATTGAGGTATTATCATAATAAATTCCGGTGAACTTGTTGGTTCCCAAATCGAACAAAAGATTTAAAAACTTGCCATTTGTGTCGCTTACGACGTACGGCTCACCTTGAAAAGTTAAACAAACTAAAAGTGGGGTTTAATGAAGGGGTTGTTCGAGAGGAACTACGACCCGAAAGGAGAAATAAGCTTCGCGCTATTCCTACTCCTCCGCTCACCTGTGCGTTTATCTTTTTGAGAGCTACCGTGAAGTAAGTAGATTATTTGGTTAAAGTTGTCCTACCTCATTGTCCGGTAAAATACATTGTGAATAAATCATTGAAAAACCAAAAAAAATTAGTGTAAATTTTCTTTTTATATTTCTATTTTGTGCATGCGCACTCGTTCTCAAGCCCGTAAACATCGACATCAAACAAGTCCGACAAACTTCCGTTGAAATTCACCCAATCTTGAGAAACCAAATAAAATCAAGAAACTTTCAATCCTCCATAGTTAGATGGACGAAATCGTTGCTATGGCGCGCAATTACTCGAAAGCTATCATACCACGAGGGTTACGAGGGATTGCGATCGTTGTTCCGAAAAATTACCGCGAACAACTTTGAGATCCAAGCATGGATCTACTTAATCTTGTTCAAACAAGCAATTTTTGGACATGATAAAGAAGACCCACTGCTCACATCCGATATCTTCAACAAGATCCACTTCTACGATGAAGTCCATCGTCCCGAGTTACTTCGGTTAAGCTTATGCTTTTCCTTTTTCCTCGAGGGGGCCCGGGCCGCCGATTTTGGCTTGAAAAAAGCCTCCTTCGACTCGATTCTTACATGGGATGATATTGTTAGAACAATTCAATTAACAAATCTTCCCTCCTCTAAAACAACAAAATTCTTTGAAATGAATAGTAAATACGCTTCTACTTCGGGCTCGGGTTCTCTTCCAAGCACACCCATTTACTAACCTGAAAGGTGATTGGAAAGCAATCACTACCGAAGGGTTTTGTTTCCAATAATGGACCGCAAAATTTCTTCTCCTCCTATGAAAATGAACCCGAGGCTTGTACAAAGGATTACGGTTGCAACAAGCCCGACAAACATCTAACCTTCGGTGGTTCCAAATAATGACCAAATTGGTTGAGCCCGTTGTTGCTTCAAAGACTAAACAACCCTGCCTTCTCATTCAATGGGCCAACAAGAAAAGCTCCATGAAAAGATGACTTCTTGGCTTCAAAATTATAAAGATTTTCGGACGGAAATCTCCATTTCGAGCTAAGTTTCGCGGATGCTCTTCTACACATGCCCAAATTTGCACCAATGTTTAGAAAGCTCCTCAATGACAAGGATAAGATAATTGATTTGACAAAGACACCGGTAAACGAGAATTGCTCGGCGGTTATCCTAAAAAAGTTTCCCGAGAAACTTGGAGACCCCGGTAGATTTCTTATACCGTGTGATTTTCCGGAGATGAATGAATGCTTAGCCTTAGCCGATCTCGGTGCTAGCATCAACCTAATGCCTCTCTCCATTTGGAAAGAACTAAGTCTCCCAGCTTTAACCAAAACTCGAATGATACTTGAACTTGCCGACCGAACGACTTCTACTCCAACCGGCATCGCCGAGGATGTTTTCGTGAAAGTTGGAACGTTCTTCTTTCCTGCCGATTTTGTGGTCGTTGATTACGTTGCCGATCCTCGGGCTCCCCTAATCTTAGGAAGACCTTTCTTGAGGACGGCACGTGCCTTAATAGATGTTCACGGTGAACAAATGACCCTTAGACATGATGACCAATCCGTGACCTTCAAAGTTGGTGATACTAAAACTCTCTCCTACAATATCATTGAAACGGTTAACCGAGTCGATGTTATTGACATTGCTTGTGAGGAATATGTTCAAGAAGTACTTGAAACTTCTGAAAGTGGCAATCCCACTTCTACTTCGGATCTTACGATCGATTCTCGCTCTCCATCTTTCACTCCCTTCGGAGGAAGTGATTTTCTAATGGAAGAGATCGATGAATTTCTTGAACATGATGATTCAATACCACCAGGTGTTGACGGCATCTATGATTCTGAGGGAGATACTGTTTACCTTGAGGAATTGTTAAGTGTGATCAATAGTGACCCAAATCTCCCTCCGTCACCAGTTTGTGAAATTAATGTGCCTGAAAAGGTTAAATCTTCATGTGAAGATCCTCCCGACCTTGAACTCAAAGACTTACCATCCCATCTTGAGTATGCGTTTTTGGAGGGTGATGACAAATTACCCGTCATAATCGCTAAAAACTTGAAAGATGAGGATAAAACCGCCCTGATCAAGGTTCTTAAGTCACACAAACATGCCATAGCTTGGAAGATTTCTGATATTAAGGGGATAGATCCACAGTTTTGCACCCATAAGATTTTGATGGAGGAAAATGCCAAACCTGTAGTTCAACATCAGAGAAGAGTTAACCCTAAAATTCATGAGGTTATTAAGCAAGAAGTTATCAAACTTCTTGATGCCGGGTTAATTTATCCTATCTCTAACAGTCCCTGGGTAAGCCCAGTTCATTGTGTCCCTAAGAAGGGAGGCATAACCGTGGTAAAAAATGAAGAAAATGAGTTAATACCCACTAGGTTGGTTACGGGATGGCGAGTTTGCATCGATTACCGAAAACTTAATGATGCAACTCGTAAAGACCATTTCCCGTTGCCATTTATGGATCAGATGCTTGAACGATTAGCCGGAAATAAGTACTATTGCTTTTTAGACGGATTCTCTGGCTACTTTCAGATCCCAATTGACCCACTTGATCAAGAGAAGACTACCTTCACCTGCCCTTACGGAACATTTGCCTATCGTCGCATGCCTTTTGGGTTATGCAATACACCGGGCACGTTCCAAAGGTGTATGGTTGCAATCTTTCACGATATGATTGAAAAAACCATGGAAGTCTTCATGGATGATTTCTTGGTTTTTGGTGATTTGTTCTCCTCTTGCCTTTCCCATTTAGACAAAATGCTCCAAAGGTGTGAAGACACCAATCTTGTGCTAAATTGGGAAAAATGCCACTTTATGGTCAAGGAAGGAATAGTCCTTGGCCATAAAATTTCTAAATCCAGGATTGAGGTTGATAAATCAAATGTTAATGTCATTGCAAAATTGCCTCATCCCACTACCGTGAAGGGTATTCGCAGTTTTCTCAGTCACGCCAGATTCTACCGATGATTTATTGAGGATTTTTCCAAAATCGCCTGGCCTATGACCCACCTCCTTGAAAAAGAAACTCCGTTTATCTTCTCGAAGGAATGCATCGAAGCATTTGAAACCCTTAAGATGAAGTTAGCACAGGCTCCAATTCTAGTTGCTCCCAATTGGGACCTGCCCTTTGAAATCATGTGTGATGCAAGTGATTTTGCTGTTGGGGCAGTCCTAGGGCAACGTAAGACCAAGCACTTCCAGCCGATACAGATGCAAGCAAAAACATGACGAGGCTCATGCACATTACACTACAACGAAAAAGAAATTTTCTTGACGTAGTGTATGCTTTCGAGAAATTCCGGCCATTTTTTGTCTTTTCCAAAAGCATAGTGTTATACGGACCATTGGCTCTTAAGTACTTGCTTGACTTAAGCAGGATGCTAAGCCATGATGCTTTTTCAGGTGGATTTTGTTTGCTCCAAGATTTTGATGTCGTTATCCGTGGATCAAAAAAGGAGCAGAAAATCTGCCGCAGACACTTTCTAGACTTAAAATCCATCAAAGTGATCTTGAGAATAAGGAAATTACGGAAACATTTCCTCTCGAGACACTTGGGATGGTTACCTTTTGTGGTGATGATAATGCCCCATGGTTTGCCGATTTTGCAAACTACCATGCGGGGAATTTCATTATCAAGGGAATGTCGTCCCAACAGAAAAGAAAGTTTTTCAAAGACGTCAAACACTACTTTTGGGTCGACCCCTTTCTATTCAAGATCTGTGACATGACCAAGTAATTAGGCGTTGTGTTTCGGCAAATAAGGCCTTTGACATTCTTTTAAAGATTGCCATAGTGGACCACCGGGAGACACTCGGTTGCAATTACACAGCTAAAAAAGTCTTCGATTCAGATTTTATTGGCCCACTATCTCAAGGATGCCACGGGACTTTTGTCACCCATGTTGACATTGTCAACGTCAAGGTAAAATTTCGCAACGTGATGAGATGCCACAAAACTCCATCCAAGTTTGCGAAATCTTTGACATTTGGGGCATTGATTTTATGGGGCCGTTCCCGTCTTCAAGAGGGAACAAATATATACTCGTGGTAGTCGATTACTTATCAAAATGGGTTGAAGCAAAAGCGCTCCCCACCAATGATGCCCGAGTTGTTTGCAAATTTCTTAAAACTCTCTTCTCCAGATTTGGTGCCCCTCGTGCAATCATAAGTGATCGCGGAACACACTTTTGCAATGACCAGTTTACAAAGGTCATGCTTAAGTACGGAGTCACTCACCGTCTCTCCACCGCGTATCACCCACAAACAAGTGGGCAAGTTGAGGTGTCAAATCATGGTTTAAAGCGTATTCTTGAGAGAACCGTGGGAGAAAATTGGTTCGTCAAATAGTATACATATAAAATAACACAAATGCAAATCTCAACCAAATGCCCTTCACCAAGGAAAAAGGTCAA
>BQNB010083625.1:0-15332 GCA_026074375.1 Tanacetum coccineum | reverse complement strand
AAGGAGTAAACACTTGTGTCTTGGATACTTTTGAGCTTGGATTGTCTTCAAGTGAACCTGCATGTATTTTATACTAGTAAGTATCGACAGTTCACGAGAAATGATAAAATATATACAATAACGCCACCGAAAATATGTATAATTAAGGCGTTATCAATACATATCTTTGATACTTACAAGTGATTAATGATTTGAAGAAATATGAGTATAAGAAAGATAATTGTGAGTTGAATTACAAGTTCTGGAACAATCTGCTACTAGAATGGAAACAATATGGTACATAGATGAGACAAACAAAGAAATTAATGGATATAAACTTTGATGCTCTTTACAACATTCTGAAGCAAGAAAAGGTAATGTGAACAACACAATGGGCATTAATAAGAAAGAAGTTGTTTTTACTTCAAATATGTTAGCTTTGGATGCTGAGAAAACAAAAGTGTGTAAGAGCAAAGAGAAAGTTGTAGTTGATTCAGGTTCAGATGAAAGTGATGATGAAGATATCAAAGACATAAAGAAGATAACAACATTGTTAAAAAAAGCTTTTTAGGATAGCAATTTTTTTTCCATAGCCTAAGGAAACAACAATCTTGAAAACTTCTTAAGCTTTACTTCTCCAAAATAAGAATAGGTATGTGGCTAGAGGAAAAGAAATCGGATATAAGTAAGAAATGGAGGGATGAACAAGGGATTTTGTGCAGTGTTATGTGTCTAAGTACAAGAAGGAAGGTCATTTTGCTAAAAATTGCAAGAAAGCAAAGGTCAAGGACTACAACTACTAAAAGACAAAGATGTTGTTATCAAAGAAAGATAGTGATGAATAAGTGCTTTTTGCTTAGGATCAAGCTTGGATGGAATCAAGTAGTGATTTAGTCCAGGAGCTGAGTGAAAATATGGTCTTCCTAGCTAAAATGGAAAAGATTATTTATGATTCAGAGGAAAGTTTATCATTGACATTAGAAAAATGAAAAGTAACTCTTGCTGTGGTATTTATACTCCATGTGTATGATAAGTGATATTTGAATTTGAATGTGTATCTTTGGATTTTTTCGTAATTTTGAAACTAATTATTGGTTTTTTGCGTACTTTTGATGTGGGTTTAATAATTTTTTCTTAATGCTATTCGATTCAGGCTTGTGATAAATTTTGTCTGAATATTTCTGGTTGGTTATTAATTTATGACTTGATGAGTCAAAAGTTGTTTCTATTGTTTGCCGATATATTATTGTATTTTTTAGTTGTAATAGTGATTGTTTTGGGTTTACTTTTTAAGATTTGACTTTTTTTCATAGTTTATTAATGATGTGTGACTTATGATTATTTTGATGGGGTGTTTTTGTAAGGTTTATCGGGGGTGGAGTTTTGGTATGGTGGTGGTGTTGGGAATTTGTTAAAGGGGGTTGTTTTGTTTGGGTGGTGTGTATTGAGCTTTACGTTCTTTAGAAGAACAACTAAAAGTTAAACACGTTGTAATTAATACTCACATTGACTGTCAAGCAGAATATGCAAAACTTGATGAACACAAGCAACAATATGTGATTAAGTTTTCTTCTCTTGTTGATAATGATAGAGAACATCGACAAAAGATTGATGCTCAAGAGATTTTGTATAATAAGATGAGTTGTCAATTAGTTGAGATGAATAATAATGTGTTAAAGTTACAAGTGGATATTTCATAAAAACAAAAGATAATCTCAAAGTTAGAAGAGTGTGTAAGTCAAAAGGATTTAGAAATAGAAATGTGTTTGGAAAGATTAAACGATTGTGAAAACAAACTTCATAAAGCGGGACAAACACATCAGACTATACACATGTTCATGCATATGAAAGATAAAATGTATAATGGTTGAAAAGGAACAGGTTTTGAAAATCCAAGTTATTTATGAAAAGCAAAAGAGTTAAGACCTAGTCCTTATGATGAGAGGGTTATTGGTCTAAGGTATACTCTGATGTTTCTCACACATTCAGATGAATCTTTGGAAATTGAGAAATTTAAGAGAGCAAGAGAAAATAAAATTGAGTTTGCTTATGATTATGGAAATTTGAATGAAAGTTATGTGAATGAAAAGATAAACTTTTTGAATGATTACTTTCAAGAAATAATTAATCCAAATTTTTAAAAGATTGATTCTCTAGTTCAACAAACAAGTTCACTTAAACCGTATGTTCTGACTGTGATTTTAGAAAAGATCGTCATTAATTTGGAAGATGAATTTGTGAGTCTTTTGGAAAAAGAAAAAACAAGTTTGGAAATTATTGAGTCTATGAAATCAAAAGGTGTTGAGTCAAGTGAAAGTGCAATTTCTGAATCAGAAAATAAAAGTGAAAAGAATGTCAAATGGTTGAAAAAGGTTATGGCAATCTGGAGAGTCCAAACGTAATTGCTTCAGGAATGTTTAGAATACAAGTGTCACAAAGTGTTTCACCAATTTCAGTGTCAAAAACGTCTAGTGCTTCAAATAAAATTGAAAATATAAACAAAAAGAAAAAGACGTAAGAGAACATCATCAAAATATAATGAGAAACAAGTGAGTAGTGATTTCTTCTGTGCTAACAGAGATTTTGTTCATTTTTCATATTTAGACACATATAGTAGTGTTAGAAGACTTAAGCGTAGCAGTGTTATTTGGCAGAAAAAAGGGTCGTCTAATGCACCATGTGTTGTTTCGTCTTTTTTTCATAATTCAAATTTGAACAAAGATGTTAAGCGATATTCTCGCAAAGACTTGTTGTCATGTAATAATCAACATCATGTAAACACTAAATGTGCTTATGCGTGTAATGATGCTATGAATGTTTCTTGTGATTCTAGATTGCATGCTTCTTATGATATGAATGATATGTATGTTTTTGATGATGTGAACTTAAGTAATTCTCAAGTTAGCAAGACGCCTTTTAGGAAAAAGCCTCGTGATTCTTTGAATGTGCGTTCTAAGTTTAATTTGAATAAATCTTTGCCTAGAACCTTGTTTAGGTGGTTTCCTAAAATGCTACCGTTTAGCTGAACCCGTAGCTAAATGGATTCCCAAAGTTATGCATCAAATAGATAAAATTTGTAAGACACTTAACTTTAAGGGACCCATCAAAAAATGGGTACCTGAAGTTTGTTGATTGTCTTTGGTGTTTTATTTATTGCAGATTGTCCAGATTTGTCTTTGGTTTCTCGACTCGGAATGTTCAAAGCATATGACGGGTAATCGTGCTCTTTTGACAAATTTTATGGAAAAGTTTCTTGGAATGGTTCGTTTCAGTAATGATGACTTTGCGGTGATTTCTGGCTATGGAGATGTAGTTATTAGATCAATTACGATCAAGAAAGTTTACTATTTCAAAGGTTTAGCACATAACTTATTTAGCGTTGGACAATTTTGTGACAATAGTCATGTAGTTGCCTTTCGAAATTCTACATGTTTTGTTCGAACCGAAGAGGGTGTAAATTTACTTACCGGAGATCGTTCGTCAAGTTTATATACTATTTCTCTTAATGACGTCGCTTCAAATTCTTCGGTTTGTCTTCTAGAGTAGTAACTAGGTTAGTACGTTTTTCTCCCTTGATTAAATATCTCATTCCATTTCATTATTTCTCTTATTTCAAATTAGTTTATTAAGCAAACTTAAAACCGTGACATTAAAACTTAAATTTCAAATATATTAGCTCTTGGAAACGACCTCGGATTTACCAAACCTACACTACACACAATCGGGTTCTCTACCCGTTAGTGCGTTGTAGATCAAAGGTATGCGAGTTTTAGAAATTTAAAACTTGGTAATTCATTTTGAATAAAAAAATACGCATCAATTAGGTCCTCT
Organism: Tanacetum coccineum; assembly: GCA_026074375.1. Classification (NCBI taxonomy): domain Eukaryota; kingdom Viridiplantae; phylum Streptophyta; class Magnoliopsida; order Asterales; family Asteraceae; genus Tanacetum; species Tanacetum coccineum. The sequence goes on along the minus strand of BQNB010083625.1, from coordinate 11,522 downwards.
ATTAACATTATTATTTGAAGAAGATCCTCAGGTGTTGTTGTTGTTGTTATTATTATTATTTTATATCAACATCACTTTATTAGAAATTTAGAAATTTACAACAAATTAAAGGGGAGTCGAGATACTATCTGGGCCTCCACTAGTTTAGCTATAGCAAAACTAACCCTACTAAAGATGTGAACAGCAGCTCGAGCCCCAATGTCTTGAGCCACAGAGAACTTTCGAATCTGCTTCGGTAGTGCCATCACATCCTTCTCTAATTCCTCAACGGAAGAGAATGAGAAGGGGATAAAATTATATCCAATATCTACACACTTAGCCTCGTACTTGACACATTTACGTTGTGCTGCATCAGTCACAACATGACCATGCACAAATTTAGTCATCCCAGTTTGCGTCAAAGTGAGGACCTTGTAAGATCCACACATACTGCAAACTCTATGTCCCACGAGTAGAGAAACATATTATTATTATTATTATTTTATTATTATTATTAAAAGTTCTCTGTTAATATAAATAAACCGGAAAAACATTTATTTATATTTTACGATCTATGTGTGTTTTTTCGATGACAATCATAAAATCATCGAAAGTAGAAAATAAAGCTTATTCGTTTTAAACCAATAATTTTCTAACTCAACTATCATCATTATGCATTCATCATCCTTATCATACTCATCATTTGCATCATACATCATTACTACTTTGCAAACCCGTCTTTCGTCAAAACATACATGATATAATTTCTAGAAACCAACTTAGTCATTTTAGTTAAAATATATATAATCACTTTTGTTTTGAGAATAATAGAAACACATAGTAATTTTAATAAAAGTTTCTTTTAAACACTATCACACTCCTATGAACTAGTAAAATCATTTTTGAAGATAGTTACATCATAGGTGACATCACACAACCTAAAATTTAGATTGTGTGTCAGACAGCCAGTTCCATCACCTTACACTTGCCAGTTCCATCTGGTAGAGGGAACTAGACAGAACAAGGCTACAGGATAGCCGGTTCCATAGGTTTATACTGGTTGATTCCTTCCTGGAGAAGGAACCGGCGAAACCATGCTACAAACAATGTTGCCTATAAATACCAAGTCATTTCTCTTGTTTAAGGCATCCATTCTCATACACTTTTCAGTTACATTCATCTAACCTCATATCTCAGATCATGTTTTATATCATACTAGAGTTTTGGTGATTTTCTTAATAGGATAAGATCTACCAGTTTATGCATACGAGATCAAGCTTCAAGGTTCGCTTGTTGCAAGTATCTCCCATCTCATGAAGATCTATCTACTGATCTTGAGTTATCATTTCATTCATCTTATTCATTCAAATCTATCATTGTAATGTGTCGAGAAAGTATAGTGAAAAACTAGTTAGTAGAAAGTTAGGATTTTGATTGTATATTATGATGTTGGTTCTATGTTTGTTAGAACTAATATGGAGGTTGTGAAGACTTCACAGGAAGCTTTACAATCCCCTAGGTAGAGTACCTAATCATTGTAGTGTACTAAGGCAAGACTCGGGGGGTTGTTATCGTTCTCTAGGGGAATAGGTTGGGAAGGCTTAAACACGGTCTAACAGAATTCTAAGGGGTTGAGAGAAGATTCTTTTTGTGTTTTTATATTTATAAGAAAGCAAGTAAATATCATGGTTTTGAGAGGTTGGTTTGTTTTAGCTAATTAAACTAAATATAATCTAAACTACTGGTAATAACTTTATGATAAAAAGATGTATTTACCTAATCATGCACTACTCCTCAGATTGCTTCTCCTAGATCTGTTACTTTGTCACACTTGTGATGATCTGTGTAAGTATTTCCTAAGTCATGAACGAATTACACGAACCCGCCAACTATTTAATATTATGTTAAGTCAACGCACAAGTAAGGTAGTATAAAGACTATTACAAGGCCTCTAAGAGTATATTAAATGAATGTGAAATATCTTAAGAGGGATCAACCATATTAGGGGTAAGGTAGTATGAAGACTGTTATTGATGGTATCCTTTCTACACACTCGTGTTTCCCTAGACGTCTATGCCAATTTAATATCTTATGGTTAGTTTTCTAAAGCCTAACGCACACATCCATCAACAAGAAGCTACATTAAAAGGATCTACAACCTAAGTTTCATGCAATCATAAGTAAATACAAAGGAGGGTTTAGCCTAGCATGTTATAAACAAAGCAAGAGCATAAATCAATCAAACAACACATAGACATATTGAATGATTAATGATAAACAATCTTACTTGATTAAAACATGGATTGAAGGTAGTTATAATAGGGTTTTGAGGCCTTAAAAATGACCTAAAAAGCTGCTAGAATGACTAGGGTTAGTCTCCCAAGAGTTATACAAAGTTACACACTTAAAACCCTAAAATCGGTTTTGTATATACAGTAAAAATGGTGCGACAACATCGCTTTGAAGTCGTGACGCCATCGCCACGTGGATGATTCTAGATCCTCTGTAAGTCAGCCATGTCCTGACGCCGTCGCTGGATCTCTGACGCCGTCACGATGAAGATCCCGACATCGTCGCTTTATGATGGTGACGCCGTCTCCACGCACTGTATGCACAATGATTCATGATTTTTGTTGTAGAGTCGTAATCTTGTCCGTTTCTTCTCCAAATGAGCCCAAGTCATGTGTATTTCCTCCAAATGCCATCCAAGTGCTAAAAACCTGAAAACAAACGATTAAGCACATAATCTGGGCATATTTGCATGATTTAGATGGTTAAATGGCCCTAAAAAAGTGTATAAAATGATACCTTATCAAATACCCCTACATTTAGGATTTGCTTGTCCTCAAGAAAATGGGATTTGCTTATCCTCAAGCAAATGGGATTTTCTACCTAGACAATAGCAATATTGGGGGTATTTAACTTACTCTTTAAAAGCATTTTACAACACAACCTTCTAGACCTCATAATTAAAAGCATAAAAAGTATATACTAGCATCTCACATAAGTTTTTGGGATTCTCTCTTTCTCTCGAGTGTATAATAAATTATAACAACTATGGGAAACAGAAAATCAACACTCATTACCTATCATAGCATATAAATTACCATAAGCTTGGTATAGGATCAAAACCACCACCGCTTAGGCGCAAGTACTAGTCATTACTGTCAAAGAGGGCTTTTAAAGGGTTGTGGGGTGTAGGTGTAAGATAACATTAACGGATATGGAAACGGATGGGATACATTTGGGTGGCTTTTGGGTGAATTTGGCGTAAAAGGGTTAGCTAATTATTTATATGAATACTCACTGATTTGGTTGCTAAGCCAAGACTCAGATAAAGATATACAAACTCTACACAACTCTACATAACTCTACATCAATCTTTTTCTTTTTCTTTTCTTGACTCTATGATAAACATAAACATAAGCAAATGGCAGCCCGTATAATTTTTTTATCACTTTTTTTATATACACATTTTTTTTGTACACTTTTGCCCTGTCATTACTTCAACATATAATACATCATGGGGGTTTAGAGATGCACCCCTACACTTGAATTTTACATACTCGATATTTATAATCTAACTAATGACCCAATTTGAGGTGGATCAACATAACATGGAGCTTATTGAGCTATATTAGGGGTAATAAATTACTTCTTTCCCAATTCTTCATAAGATGAATACTACCATGAATCCCAATCGTTTCAAAACTGTATTTCCAAGGATAAGGACTTAGCAACCGTGTACTCAAATAATTAACTTGGGTTAAAACAATAATGTATTAAAAGCAAGTACATACAAGGCAAACTAAGGAGATTTGGGTGTTACAATTGGTTCAAGGGTGACAATGCTCTTCACTAATAGTCTGGCTTAACCATAAAATTACGAGAATCGTAAAAAAGTATAACACCCTGTGTTTTCAAGTCTTTGACGACGTCAATAAATGTACTATTTATTGTTAGTATTGTACGTGTTTGCTAACATAAATCAATGACAGGTTTAAAACATGGTTTAATCTTAGTGCCTCTTTTCTAGAAAAACAAAATACTTTACTATGCGTATCTCGGATGCCATCACAAAACAAGTTTCTAGAATTTAATATACTACCGGTACACTCTTAAAATTTAATGCCGATACCAATGCTCCAGAAAAGGACAACAAAGACAATATGTACACATCTTTAACAACATAATAACACAACATATGATGCATTCGAACCAAACTCGAGAAAGCTAAAGGTATAAACTATCTTGGGTATCAATAATGGATACCTGAATTCCTATAGATCTAAAGGCGAACCTCACATTTTTGGGGTGGAATTCTGAGGGTTTTTGTGCTAGTCATATAAATTTCTATCCATGAGACGCTATTAATACTCGGTTTTCGTCGGTATGTGTCATAAAAAAATTTAAATTTTGGTCAAAATTACATTTTTATGCTATGTTTTGATATATTACCCATCATTTTAAGGACAAAGCAAATGGCAATTGAAGGAATAGTTTCTAAGGCTTATTTCCCCTACACTTAAGTTGAACATTGTCCCCAATGTTCTATAGAAGTACCCGTAAAAACAAATAAAGGGAAAAAACAAGTAAAAGAAACTAGCACTCCCCTGGTTTGCTCAATAATGGAGAAGAAATATGCGATATCTGGTTAAATCTTCCTGCAAGATCATCCAATGAAACTTCCTAAGAACTTCCAAGCTTCTTCTCATCAAATATAACCTATAATCAAAGACAAAGACAACTACACCAAGCATAAAATCGGCAGGATAAATATATACAACGAGAGTTTAGGTTTTGACTCTATAAAAGCAATAAAGATAGGATGAGAGTAATGATGTAATCATAGGTTTATGCATGTTTATAAAAGAATTACAAAATTTGAATGTTATGCAAACTATTTTTTCAAAAATACTGAAAAATCTCAAATTTTTCTGTAGCTGGGCTCAAGACGCCGTTAAGATTAATCCTGACGCCGTCTCTAAGCTCTGAGCAAAATTTTTATTTTTGTTTTCTTTGAAAAACCTCATGCACTCGATTATATAAGTTATTTCCTGTATGAAATTGCTGCATAAAACCTGCGATTAGTCAATACAATCATATGACTCGAAACTGACGCGAATTAATCTAAACAATTTATTTCTCATGTTTGAATTGGTTCTTAAAAACCGATATTTTCCCCTACACTTATTTTGTTGCAAAATACCTTTGATTGAAATTAAGACGAGTTTAAAAACAAAACAAAGCATGATTACAAAATAATTCAAACATATAAGAATAAACAATAAAGAGTAAAACACACGACACTCCTAAATGCGGGAAAAATAAATATTGGGTTGCCTCCCAAAAGCGCTTGTTTTTGTTTGAGTCTTTGGCCTGACTATATCCTTAGTTTAACGATAAATGAAGGGGTACCCCTACACTAAAGCTCCAGAGTGTGTGAAGTAATGGTATTCACCATTGTTGGGTGAGAAGGAGACATATGTTGAAAATGTGGTTGTTGAATTATATGCTCCAAATGGTGCGTTTCTTTAATACTAACATTCTCTACTTCTTTTGGCCTAACGGGTGAATTAAGTCTCTCTTCATAAAGAAACTTCTTATGATTCTAAATTCCCATCATTTCTATCATCTCAATATTCGGAAAATCAACACCTAGGGATCCACTTCGTCCTAATAAACCTGGTTTAAATCCATAATGTTTCTTAGGATCATTAATGCACGGGTGGTAATAGCAATATGTATCCTTAGGGTGGAAAGTCGCCACATGAGGTGAAGGTGGTGTATTAATGGTTAAGCTATCTACTTCCTTCGTCCTAAAACTATCAGACTATATGGTTTGATGCGTCGTTTAGGTCCTCTTTCTTCTCCTATACTTACATCTAAGGAAGGATAATTTCGTAAGGGATTTGGTTGAGGTTCTGGCTCATCAAAACTAGGAACTTCCCTATTACTAAGAGGAATATCATAATTACAAGTATTCATGCCTAAATCCTCTAGTTGTGTTTCGTCCAAAGACTCTACCTCTATCAGGGTTCCTATAGTCTTTTCTACTTCTTTCGGGTAAGTCATGGGCGGTGCGTATTCCTCAAATGATGGGAAGACTTGTGGGGTACTTTGTGGGTTTGGATTTTCCACCTTATCCCATGCTATACCTCTATGCATCTCAACCCAAACATTCTCATTTCCAAACAATCTTTTTGCTTGAACCTTTAAATTTGCTACTTCTTGTTTAGAAATAATGTTTGGTGGGTTGTCCCATTCTTTTTGGCCTTGGGCAAAATTTTCTATGGCTTCCTATGCTTCTTCACCACTTAATTCCCTAAGGTTCCTGTCTGCTGCAAAGTCAAGGTCCATTCGGGTATAGTTGTCGACATGATCATAAAATAATTGAGTAAGGGACCATAAATCGAGGCCATGATGAGGGACTCTTTAGATTAATTTTTGAAACATGTCCATGCATCGTAGATAGATTTATCTTGATGTTATTGGAACACCAAGGTATATCTTTGGAATGGGAAGGTTGTGGTTCGTGTTGGGTTTTGAAAGGGTGTGGTGGGTGGTCTTTCATACATCATGATGGTAAACAAAAGAGTTACAAACAAAAGGCACAAAGAAAAGATAGACTACAAGAAAGCTAATATAACGGAAATAAAATACTCACTTGATATGAATCAAGCGAGTAGAACTAAGTTAAACAATGACCAAAACCTAACTATTCCCCACGTAGCGGTGCCAAAAACTTGATGTGGAGGTTGTGAAGACTTCACATGAAGTTAAAAATAACATATATCTTTTTGTTTTCAGGTCAAATAAGTTAAAAATAAATTTGCACATGAGATATATGTAATAATAAACATATTTTTTATTTAATTATGTTTTGAAAAATTACCGGCTACGCGGTTATCGTTTTTATGTGACAAATAAAGGTCAAAATACAAAAAGTCAAGTCGGACCCGAAAAGTCAAAGGGTAAAATAGTCATTTACAATTCCGAAAATTGCCAGTTGTTACAGTACCTACCCCTTAAAGAAATCTCGTCCCGAGATTTAATTTGTGTTAACCGATTGTGTGACTAAGAAAGGATTTAAGATTTAATAAACCAGTTCTAAACAATACGCTGATAACTTTATTCAGCAAAATTCGATGTTCCGACACTTCTCAATATACCAAAAATTTTGGCTAGGTTTGACCAGGATATTTAATCCATCAAAATAGGTATCTCAAAAACAATATCACTACATGTCTTATGACTGATATACACGCGTTATAAGGAAAGTCTCTTAATAGTGAAAGCGTCGAGGGGAAAAGTGTAGTCGCGTGAGTATGGTTGTATAAGGTTTTAAATGTCCGAGGACGGAGTCTCGTTTCTGATATCTGTAATGTTCGATGATTCACGTCAATGAGGCTTATGGATGTAAGTATTCAACTTACTTGGCAGTACTAGGATGTATCGCGACCTAAGTCTTCGTACTAGTGGCCCGAAATGAATAGTTCAACTATCTCTCTCGTCGATAGGTGCTTATCTGGCTTAAGGGGGTTGCATTACCTATTGGATAAAGTTGTACAAGCTGGGATGTATCGTGACTTAAGTCTTCGCACTAGTGGACCGCTCCAGGACCCAACAACAGCAACCATAACAACAATAACTATAACAAACGGTGATGGGATGTGGAGAGTGATGATATTTCAAGAAACAATATCCCCAGTATAAAGTTCAACAAATGGGAGGAGCTCGCGGGAGAGCTTATGCGATAGACGGCGGAATATGGTACTCAGTCGTTAGTTCGAGGATGAATCAACTCCATTAGCTCAAGAGTGTAACAAGCAATTTAATATTTTATGGTAGTTTTATAAAAGCTAACGCGCACATGCATCACAAGAAAGCAAACATAAAAGGTCTCCAACCTAAGTTTCTATGCAATATAAGTAAATTAAAGGAGGGTTTAACCTAGCATGTTATAAAGAAAGCAAGAGCATAAATATCAAACAACACATAGACATAGTGAATGATTAATGATAAACAATCTTACTTCGTTAAAAATTGGATTGAAAGTTAGTTACAATTAGGGATTTTGGGCCTAAAAAGCTGCTAGATTGACTAGAGGTTCGTCTCCCAAAAGTTATACTAATTGTTACAACACATAAACCCTAAAATCGAGTTTTGTATATATAGTGAAAACGACGTGACAGCATCGCTTTGAAGTGGGTTGACGCCGTCGCCATATGGATGATTCTAGATCCACTTTAAGTGGCCTAGTCGTGACGCATCGCTGGATCTCTGTCGCCGTCACGATGAAGATCCCCCGCGCCGTCGCTTTATGATGGCGACGCCGTCTCCACGCGTTGTATGCACAGTTCTTCATGATTCTTGGTGTAGAGTCGTAATCTTGTCCGTTTCTTCTCCAAATGAGCCCAAGTCACGTGTATTTCCTCCAAATGTCATCCAAGTGCTAAAACATGAAAACAAACGATTAAGCACATAATTTGGGCATATTTGCATGATTTAGGGGGTTAAATGGCCTCGAAAAAGTGTATAAAATGACACCTCATCTTTGCTTGTCCTCAAGCAAATAGTCTTTTTTGCCTAGACAATAGCAATATTGGGGGCATTTAACCTACTCTTTAAAATCATTTTACAACACAACCTTCTAGACCTCATAATTAAAAGCACAGAAAGTATATACTAGCACCTCACATAAGTGTTTGGGATTCTCTCTTTCACTCGGGTGTATAATAAATTATAACAACTATGGGAAATGGAAAATCAACACTCATTACCTGTCATAGCATATAAATTACCATAGGCTTGGTAAAGGATCAAAACCTCCACCGCTTAGGCGCAAGTACTAGTCATTACTGTCAAAGAGGGCTTTTAAAGGGTTGTGGGGTGTAGGTGTAAGATAACATTAACGGAAACGGAAATGGATGGGATACATTTGGGTGGCTTTTGGGTGAATTTGGGGTGAAAGGGTTAGCTAATTATTTATACGAATACACGCTGATTTGGTTGCTAAGCCAAGACTCGGACAAAGATATACAAACTCTACACAACTCTACATCAATCTCTTTCTTTTTCTTTTTTTGACTCTATGATAAACATAAACATAAGCAAATGGCAGCCCGTACATTTTCTTATATACATTTTTTTCCGTACACTTTTGCCACTGTCATTGCATATACATTATTTACATCTTGGGGGTTTATAGATACATTCCCTACCACTTGATGTTTTACATCTCGATATTTACAATCTTAACTAATGACTCGATTAGAGGTGGTTCAAAACAAGAACATGGACGCATATTGCGTCTTTGGGGGTAATAAATTACTTCTTCCCCAATTCTTCATAAGATGAATACTACCATGAATCCCAATCGTCCTAAAACTGTATTTACAAGGATAAGGACTTAGCAACCGTGTACTCAATAATTAACTTGGGTTAAAACAATAATGTACTAAAAGTGAGTACATATAAGGTAGGCTAAGGCGATTTGGGTGTAACAATTGGTTCAAGGGTGACAATGCTCTTCATTAATAGTCCGGCTTAACTAGAAAATTACGAGAACCGTAAAAAGGATAGGCTCGGAGGGTTATACTAGGGGTATCCTGCACTAAAAATGAGTGCATGGCAAGGGTGTGGGATAGTTATATGATCGAGGTGACCATCATAACAATTACAGGTTTAAAACATGGGTTAATCCTAGTGCCTCTTATCTAGCAAATCCTAATACTCACTATGCGGTCTCGGGATGCATCACAAAAACAAGTTCTAGAATTTAATATACTATCGGTACACTCATATAAAAAATTTTTTTTTTAAATACGGTTACTAATGCTCATAAAAAAGGTGACATAGACATACGTACACTCCGTAATGACGGAATAGACACATAATGCTGCATTCGAACTTTACTCTTAACAAGTAAAGGTATATACTATCTTTGGGTATCAATAAGGCATACCGATTCCTATTGATCTAAAGGTGAAACCTCACATTTTTGGGTGGAATTTTGAGGGTCTTTTGTGTTAGTCATACACATTCCTATCCATGAGACGCTATTAATACTCAGTTTTCGTCAGTATGTTTATAAAAAAATTTAAATTTTGGTCAAAATTACCTTTTTATGCTATGTTTCGATATATTACCCATCATTTTAAGGACAAAGCAAATGGCAAATGAAGGAATAGTTTCTAAGGCTTATTTACCCCTCCCCTACACTTAAGTTGAACATTGTCCCTAATGTTCTTAAAAGTACCTGTAAAAACGAATAAAGAAAAAGAAACAAGTAAAAGAAACTAGTACTCCCCTGGTTTGCTCAATAATGGAGAAGAACATGCGATAACTGGTTAAATCGTCCTCCAAGAATTGTCCAATGAAACTTCCTAAGAACTTTCAAGCTTCTTCTCGTCAAATATAACATGTAATCAAAGACAAAGACAACTACACCAAGCATAAAATTGGCGGGATAGATATAAATACAATGAGAGTTTAGGGTTTTGACTCTATGAAAGCAGTAAAGATAAGATGAGAGTAATGATATAATCATAGGTTTATGCAGGTTTGCAACAAAATTACAAATTTTAAATATTGCACATTTTATTTTTCAGAAATACAAAAAAAAATTCGAATTTTTACATTACTGGAGACGCGACGCTGTCGGGAAGTAAATTTGTCACTTTTAGTTAGCTTTTTCTAGCTTATTTTTAAGTTTTGTCAAAAAGTCCTTTTATAAAAGTTGCTTATTTTTGTTTATACTTTAGGTTTGTCAAAAAAAAAAAAATTCAAAAAGTGCAGGTCCAGGACTCAAACCTGCGACCTCACCTTCACAACACCAACACCTTAACCAGTAGCGCCCTTGGGTCTTTTCTGTTTAATATTAGAAATAAATTCCTTATATGCTTTAATTCAGTTTTTGCTTATTCAACTTATTTGATTTTTTAGCAGCTTATAGGTTTAGCTTTTTGGAGTCATTTTTCTTTATAAATCTTAGAAATAGTATCTAGTATTTTTAGGAATTTTCTCAAAAATTTAAGTTTAAGTTTAGTATTTTTAATTTTATTTTTAGTATTATTTAGTTTAATAAATAGTTTTAAATAATTTAAAAATCCAAAAAAAATATTTTTCTATTTTTAAAAATTAGTTTAAAGCATTTAAGTTTAGAAGTTTGCATTTTGAATTTTTAGAATCTTAATTTGTCATTTTTAGTTGATTAGTTAAGTATAATTTAGTTATTAATTAGTTTTTAATCACTTTTAAATGTCGTTAGGTTTTTAAATTGTTTTAATTTTTAGTTTAGCTTGTCTTTATGTGTTTTTCCTTTTGCATTATTAGTCTTAGAATCCAAAATCAAATCTTTAATGAAAATCAAGCTCGATTCGCGACATAAACGTGAATTTTCATTCACCTCTCACCGAGGAGAACGATACCTGTGTTGATTACTTATTATTCTTTCCTAAGAATAATTTGTATGATACTTAGCTTACGTATATTATATGTAATATTATTATATATATTATATATATTTGAGGGTTATTTGT